>VDFB02325049.1:0-35803 GCA_007258455.2 Sequoia sempervirens | reverse complement strand
TTTTTTTTTTTATAAAAGAAATTCTCAATAATAAATTCCGAGCCCTTATACAAAATTCAAAAATTATAAAATTTATTTGCTGATAGGCGTACGGCCGACGAAAACTTTAATATAAAAATATAAAACAATATAAGTCAATATATATATATATATATATGTTAACATACAGAATAAAGAACAGAGGATAAATAACAGATAACAGAATAAAAGAAAAATATAGAGCAATGAACAGTTCCAGCCATACATAAATATATAAATATTTATATCCAACAATAAACCCCAAATTTATTATTTTCAACAAAGACCTTATTTTCCCTAAATCTTATTTTTTTTTTGTTAAGCTGAATATTTCATTTCAGATGCTAAGGTTTTTTTCTTTTGTTCTTGGCAAAAGGGAAAACAGTTCAATACAATATTTATTTTCTCCTCTTTTCAGAAGTTTAAATCTAATATCTTTTCCTAATTTTTGATTCAACAACAGTTTTTCCCTATTCACACAACTCATGACTAACTGATTTTATTTGGTTTTCTCTGAAGCAGAAAGATAAAAGAAGGAAGTACTAGAAAGAAAATATAAGAGGAACCTGACGTCCAACGCTTATTCGAAAGTCTGAAGATGCCTGGTTAATGCTGATGCCCTCGAGGTGTTCCTTGATCGTGCCTCCGAATCTCCTCCACAGAACTTCACCTTCGAACTTGAATCCTATTTTGTTGTTCAGAAGACTCTCCAGAACATACACCAGAAATAGATTGACAATCTCTCTCTAAAATTCTTCTCCAAATACAACAGAAGGTTTCAAAACCCTTTCTAGAATTTCAGAATACTCCAGCCAATCCCTTGCACAACTTCCCCAACAAATATCTCTGTGTGTCTGTAAAAACTCTCCAAAAATTCATAATAATATAAAAATATATTCCCCATTTCCTCAAAAACTCTCAAAAATCAAAATTAAAAGAAAATCAATTCTTTAAAAACTGGCTTTTTCCCAACTCTCCATTCCTATTGGCTCACACTATCTTTTTTTTTTTCTTTTTTTTGTTTTATTGCTTTAATTTCTGTTTTTACCACTTTTCTTGCACATCACATTATCTATTTAATTTAAATAATTTATTCTAATAATTATCTTCAATCAGATAATTAATTAAAATAAATAACACACATTTAATATTTAATTATCATTTAATTGAAACACATGACTTTATAAAAATCAAATAAAACATTTAAATATTTTCATACAAATAAATCAATATTAAAATACACAATTATTATTCCCATTCAATTAACTAATTCACAACTTATAAAATATCAACATCAATTAAATAATCATAACTTATAAAACACCACATTAATCAAAATACGACAACACACAAAACACAAGCCACAAATGACGACAAATTCACAAAATAAACAATCCCAGACAAACGAGACGATCTGACATCATGAGACGGGAGGACTTCATTGTCACCTCTGTATCAACATTTAACCATTGGGTTATTGGTGCTCGCCCTGTCCTGCCGAAGCAGGTGGAATTGAGACTTGTACCTGCAGTCCTGCATACAAACGAAGTTGTGTACATGTGCATATATACATATATATAAAACTGAAACATTAAATTGAAGTACTGCATTGTGAGAAGGAATCGCAACATAGCAGGGCACTCGCGAACGAGTGATGCCATATTGTCCTTCATCACACCTATTCTAACAATTATAATATAACCAATAAATCAACATTTCTAACTAACAATCATCTCAAAACATATCTAATTAAATCACTGCATCATATCATAATTCTGAAAATCAACTAACATCTAACCAACCACAATGTCATACGCAATAATCAAATCCTCAAGTGCATAAACGTAATCACCAACAGTCTACTAATGGAATACAACATCATCAAATGTCTAACTATCCAACTCAAACAATATCATCATTGTCACAAGAAGCAAACAACTGCATTGAAAAATACTAAATCCTACCAGTAAGAGGAGGGGTATTACATCCTCCCCCTCATAAAATCGGCTTACTCCTGGAAGCCGGTAAACAAAGGAAATAAGATTCCCTAATACGGGAGGCATCCACCCACACCAGGATGGTGAACTAATCACCAATAAAGAATAGAATCAAGCTCACACATAAGAGTAAGAAATAATAATACAAGTATTAGTAATATGGGGGTATTACATCCTCCCCCCCAAGGATATGGCTTACTCCAGGAAGCCATTAAATAGATAAGAGTAAGCACACAACAACCACACAAAGAACATGCCACAAACCACACTCATAACTCACATCACTTGAAATCACACCACACAATGACACAAGGGTTCATAGTGCATCCTTAATAGGAAGGATATCGGTGCATTGCACACTACACCAAGGGTCCTATCCTTTCCATCAGTTTCCTGCACCATTGCCCTGAGACCGACTAATGGAAGAAACTTAGGTTCACAACAAACACAACAAAACAAATGAAACTCTAGACTCTAGGGACAAACGCAAGGTTACATAGTGAGCACACATAGTGCCCAGTGTATGAACCTATGCTCTGATACCAAGTTGTAACGCCCGTCGTGCAAACCCCAGAGAACACACACATAACACGAATTTTTTTTTTTAAATAATAAAAGTAACATGTAACAACATTAAATCATAAACACATAGCATAACACATAGCATTAATACACTTGGTTCTCTAGGGCACGCGAGGTTACATTGCAACCACAACACAAAATAAAAATAACGAAAACAACATAACCATTTAATTTTATAATAACCATAAACAAGGGTACATCCAATAACCGTGATGCGATAACAGTAAACATCACATAATACATCAATGATAACTCTCTTAAAAGAGTTACAAATGAGCCTAACTATTACATCATCGTTATAATCTTACATTACAATTTTCTTTTACAAATGAATTACATAGAATCTACCAACATGGGGATTGATACAAGTATAATGAAATATGAAGTACAACTAATCACTGGAACATCTGCACTGCGGAAAGCTGAGAAGACAAGACGCTGATGGGGAACCCAACGGGTGCGGAGCACGTTCCACCCAACCATGTGAATTACAAGTAACTCACCCCTCGTGCTCAGAGGTGACGAGGAAGTGAACCCGACCATGAATGTCAACCGACTCAACCACAACATGATACAAAACAAGTACCACCCAAGTATGCAATGGAAAACCATCACGTTCTCAAATCACATAACAAGTAAAAACCAAGAAACTCAGCATGATAACATGAAATACCATTACTTAACAACCATGAATCAAAATCACAAGAATTCAAATAAACATCACAAAGAGATAACATCCAGAGGCAACAACACAAAGCAACGAGGGTGTCAAGTAGAGAGTGTCATCGCATAGCTCTCATGGGATTTCCTGGCCCTTCCTCCAACTGAGGCGCCGACACCCATCTACGGATATCCTGGCCCTTCCTCCTAACTGAGGCGCCGACACCATAGGGTAGCTAATGCGGAGCCAATATTCTCTCGTGAAGACGAGACTATGACTATGCCGACCACGACCCTCTCAGTCTATCACTAGTCTAAGGTAGCCCTAATGCATAGCTGAGGAATCCAATGTTTTATTATCTTGTGTTTTTAAACTACCCAACCCCCTAAGTCTATTGATTAGGTTATCACTTGTTTAGCTTACTCATTCGTGGGTTATCCTGAGCCCTTTCTCATCCTGAGGCGTCGGCGCCCACGAAGAGCCACTCTCCCTATGACCCCTAACATGAATCAAAACTAGGCAAGGGTTGAATAGAACAATAAAATATAATACTCAAAACAAGCTCATGCGAGGCATTAACCCTCTCGCGATATCTCATAACCAAAAGTCTTAACAAACCGTTCAACCCTTCCTAACATAAATCATCTAGTATCAATTTCCAAAAGTATAACCAAACGAGGATAACTTTTACAGCATAAAACTCAACACAAGAATATACGAGGCAAGTCCATCTCGCTATAAATCGTACTCACAACGACTACAACCACGTACAACCATTCCAAAAAATAAAGCTCAAAAGCATGAAATACTCTAATCGCAAAGGTACAAGTATAAACATCAAAGATATAAGACATGCCTCTGGAGGAGACCGAGATTTGCAATAATCCAAATGAGGTTCAAAAAAACACAACAGAGTTCCCACATCACAAGGATAAAGTCAATAAAAATAAATAGAAGACAATAACAACACCACACAATTTTCTAACTCAAGAAGACGATTTGACCAATTACGTAATATATCTCTAATTTACTCGACATAGAATCGTAATTAACGAACAATAAAATTATTGACTAACTTATCTAATTTGCTTTATTCAATTTTTCAAAAATAATAAACTTCATGTTTTCCCAATTAAATCACATAAAATAAAATAAAATAAAATAATGTATATATATATATATATATATTTATTTTATTTTATTTTAAATTTAAATCATAACTTTTAACACCTATACATATATATATAAACTATACAATAACAAATTAACGCTTATATTCTATTTAAAATGTTTGTTCAATCACATCGAATAATACTAATTCCTTCAAAATATAAATACCTAAATATAAACATCATTAATCATTTTAAAAATTAAAATACACAATTTGCATCATAAATTATAATATACTAAAATAAATATCCTTTCATTTAAATAAAATAAATTTTAATATTTAATATTTAATAAAATAAAAATGATATATATATAAACCAAAATATATTTATTTATATATATAAATATAAATAAATATATATATCTATATAAACTTTATTTATAAATATATATATAAATCATAGCGATAAAAAGAAAGTAAAAATGAAAAAAAATAAAATTATAAACTTTCCATATAGCAAGGCCGGCGGCCATAACAGCCCGCCCGCGCGCAGTCCCCAAGGACTGCGTACAACAGTCCTGGGACTGCTGCGGACTGCAGTCCAAAGGGACTGTTGTGGCAGTCCTTTGGACTGCGCCCAGCAGTCGTTAGGACTGCTGTGGCAGTCCTTAGGCTGCCGTGCACAGAGAGGAGAGGGGATGGGACGGGTACGGCTCAGGCCGACCCAACCCCCCTCAAATTTCAAATTTTTTTTTATAAAAGAAATTCTCAATAATAAATTCTTAGCCCTTATACGAAATTCAAAAATTATAAAATTTATTTGCTGATAGGCGTACGGCCGACGAAAACTTTAATATAAAAATATAAAACAATATAAGTCAATATATATATATATATATTAACATACAGAATAAAGAACAGAGGATAAATAACAGATAACAGAATAAAAGAAAAATATAGAGCAATGAACAGTTCCAGCCATACATAAATATATAAATATTTATATCCAACAATAAACCCCAAATTTATTATTTTCAACAAAGACATTATTTTCCCTAAATCTTTTTTTGTTTTTTTTTGTTAAGCTGAATATTTCATTTCAGATGCTAAGGTTTTTTCTTTTGTTCTTGGCAAAAGGGAAAACAGTTCAATACAATATTTATTTTCTCCTCTTTTCAGAAGTTTAAATCTAATATCTTTTCCTAATTTTTTTGATTCAACAACAGTTTTTCCCTATTCACACAACTCATGACTAACTGATTTTATTTGGTTTTCTCTGAAGCAGAAAGATAAAAGAAGGAAGTACTAGAAAGAAAATATAAGAGGAACCTGATGTCCAGCACTTATTCGAAAGTCTAAAGATGCCTGGTTAATTCTGATTCCCTCGAGGTGTTCCTTGATCGTGTCTCTGAATCTCCTCCACAGAACTTCACCTTCAAACTTGAATCCTATTTTGTTGTTCAGAAGACTCTCTAGAACATACACCAGAAATAGATTGACAATCTCTCTCTAAAATTCTTCTCCAAATACAACAGAAGGTTTCAAAACCCTTTCTAAAATTTTAGAATCCTCAAAACAATCCCTTGCACAACTTTTTCAACAAATATCTCTGTGTGTGTGTAAAAACTCCCCAAAAAAAATTCATAATAATATAAAAATATATTCCTATTTCCTCAAAAACTCTCAAAAATCAAAATTAAAAGAAAATCAATTCTTTAAAAACTAGTTTTTTCCCAACTCTCCATTCCTATTGGCTCACACTGTCTTTTTTTTTATTCTTTTATTTGTTTTATTGCTTTAATTTCTAGTTTTACCACTTTTCTTGCACATCACATTGTCTATTTAATTTAAATAATTAATTCTAATAATTATCTTCAATGAGATAATTAATTAAAATAAATACAATTTAATATTTAATTATCATTATCATTTAATTGAAACACATGACTTTATAAAATCAAATAAAACATTTAAATATTTTCATACAAATAAATCAATATTAAAATACACAATTATTATTCCCATTCAATTAACTAATTCACAACTTATAAAATATCAACATCAATTAAATAATCATAACTTATAAAACACCACATTAATCAAAATACAACAACACACAAAACACAAGCCACAAATGACGACAAATTCACAAAATAAATAATCCCAGACAAACGAGACGATCTGACATCATGGGACGGGAGGACTTCATTGTCACCTCTGTATCAACATTTAACCGTTGGGTTATTGGTGCTCGCCATGTTCTGCTGAAGCAGGTTGAATCGAGACTTGTACCTGCAGTCTTGCATACAAACGAAGTTGTGTACATGTGCATATATATATAGAAATCAAAGCATTAAATCAAAGTACTGCATTGTGAGAAGGAATTGCAACATAGCAGGGCACTCGTGAATGAGTGATGCCATATTGTCCTTCATCACACCTATTCTAACAATTATAATATAATCAATAATTCAACATTTCTAACTAACAATCATCTCATAACATAATTCATTAAATCATTGCATCATAATATATTTCTGAAAATCAACTAATATCTAACCAACCACAATGTCAAATGAAATAATCAAATCCTCAAGTGCATAAACATAATCACCAACAGTCTACTAATGGAATACAACATCATCAAATGTCTAACTATCCAGCTCAAACAATATCATCATCGTCACAAGTAGCAAACAACCGCATTGAAAAATACTAAATCCTACCAGTAAGAGGAGGGGTATTACATTTTATCTATTCACAATGGGTTATTTTCAAGGCTTCTCCCACTATTGTTGTCAGTATGATTGTAGAAAAAAAAAGCTTGATTTGTCTATAGGTGTAAAGGGTTGGTTGTGGCAAATAAATATGTTTGGATTAATGTCATTCATGGGATATAGTAGTTAATTTGGGGCATGGAACCTTTAGGTGGAGTCTAATATCACAATCCTCAAACTTTGTAAAGTTGTCTAGATCTTTCTTTCTCTCGCTTTGTTTTGATAATCAATTATATCTAATCTAAGGGTATGTGCAGGATCATGATGGGCCAAAAAGTGGTAATATGATGGGTATGTGTAGGGTATATGGCTGACGACTTTTTTATAACCCAAAATTGATGAAACAAAAAGGGTTTTTAAAGGAGATTCTCAATTTTCCACCAATATAATTTATGCTTTACGTTGAATTTAATAAATAATTATTATTCATTTTCTATTTAAATTATGACTAAAGTCCTGATTGATAGGCTTATTGAAAAAAATTATATCTTTCAAACGGTATCACATTTTTTGAATTTGAAACATGCGTCATATTCTATGATTCCCATACTATAGGATTAAAAAAAAAAAAAATGAATTTCATGAATTTTTGACCAAGTTAATGTTGTCAAACATATGATTTTTTATATTTTTTAAAAGTTGTAATAAAAAATTCATAATTAATTATTTATTTGGAAAAAACTAACAAAAAAATATGCATCACATTGGTACATCACATTGGTACATATCCTTATATCAATATTATAAAAATTATTATCATTTTATTGTGGTTAGGGTGGTCAGATAGACACCTACTTCTTATTTTTCCCTAAAATTTAAGTACTACTGCATTGAAATTTCAAAATTTCACCAAATAGACCTTTTAAAAAAAAACCTAGTAGTTTAGAAACTACATTCAATTTTCTACAAATTCTATTCTTACATATTTTTCAAATAATGTAGATAACTTATTCAAATTTTTACATCAAGTTGCCTAACTCTAATTTTTTTGAATTTTTTGCCACTTAAGGTCCTATTTTTTCCATAAGGATCCTGCACATACCCCTAAGATTACCTTCAATGGACCTACTCTTTGTGTTATGCTAGTTTTCCTACTATGTTTTAGTTTTTCACCCATGAATTATAAAAAATTCAAAATTATTTTATGGGACTTACATGTTTGCATGAAGTAGTGTTATTTTTTTTAGGTACAAAAGTGATAAAAGTCTCAATAAATGGAAAGAAATGTAACTAAGTTAAGTTCTTGACAAGTTCATGGAGTCTTAAACTTGTTGACAATTCAAGAATTTCTCAAAACATTGAAGTAAAAGAGAGAAAAGGCTAAGTATAAAGGGTTTGATGAATTCAAAAATTCTTGAACTCGTTGAAATGTTGAACAATAGTAGAAAGCTTTGACATTGGAGCATATGGGAATTGAATGAAAAAATGGCTAAGAAAAAAAGGTTGTTAGTGAGTTCAATGATTCCTAAAATCATTGACATGGTTAAATATGAAGTGAACAAGCCTCGACAAAGAGCAAGAAAATTGACCACGGAAAGAAAACATGTGCATGAGTTCAAGTTTTCTTGACCTACCTGATGTGGTTCAAGCATGAATGAAATTATCGATAAAAATGTGTTTTTGGGGAGTTCCAAGGTTCTTGACCTCCCTAAACTTTTAACAAAGTTCAAGGGATCTTGAGTAGTCTAACAAGGCTTAATGAAAGCTAAAAGTCAAAGGTGAAGACCAAGTAAGAAAAAAAGAAAGAGAAAATAAAGAGGAAAATAAAATGGTGTTGGCAAGTTCAAAGGTTCTTAAACTCGTCGAACCCTAACATGGTGACCAAAATTTTAGGTTTCTCTAAAATATAGACCGTTACTCTTTTATGTTGCACCCTTATTTTTCAACCCTTTACCACTCTTCATCAATTCCACATCTATCCTTAGGCTTACGAATAAACCCCAGTCTTTAGAACTTGATCCCTTGATGGTAGGTTTTCCTATCAATCTATCCCTGAAATTTCCTCTCTTCACTATGTACCTTTCCCTTTCCTCATTGGGTATGGACTCTTGGGTGGAATTGAAACATTGGAACCTGGTTCCAAGATCAATGTTCCTCCTACCTTATCAATTGCTACTCCCTTTTTGTTTTCATTTAGCATTGTGTTCCCTTGAGTGTGGAACCTTAGAACCAAGTTCCAAGTTTGCTTGAGGTCTTGATTCCTCCCGCTCCCTGCATGATTGAGCTTGATGCCCCAATCCTTGTCATTTCATTTCTTTTGGAATCCCAACTTCCTCTTACCTCTCATTTTATGGTTCCTTCCTAGCTGAGACTTCCTAGAACCCCCATCATTCATTAGATCCTGGATTTCCAAGAGAATCTTACACCCTTCACCAAGAGCCTATATACCAAGTTCCTCCTTTCCATGACTTGATTATTCCTCCCATTGCTCTTGGGTCTATTTTTCTCCTACCACCCAATTCCCACTGAACTTGCTTCATTTCATCCTACTAAATCCAAAGCCTCTCTACACTTTCAAACCTAGTTCCAAGGTCCCTCCTAGACATAAAATTTTACCAAATGGCTCATTTAACCTACCTCCACAACTTTCCATCACTTCATTCAAGTTAAATTTGACCTTACATCCTCAAGTTCATCCTTTCCTACCTAAAATCTAGGGGTTAATCTCACAAGTGTGATTTCAAGTGATGATTTGATTGAAAACAATACAGTTGGTCATGTTGTAATTATTGTGATCACTAGAGTTCCAATTTTCAAGGTTCACCCACAATTGATCTATGCCATTGATATTGAGGTTTCATAGACTTGAACAACTCTAACACAAGATATCCATGATTTAAATGAATCATAGATTCCAGGTTTGTGATTTTCTATTCTTTCCTCAATTTAATAATCAAGTTGGGCACCTAAGCTGAAGATCTATATTTTTTTTTCATACAAATGATTTGTTGTTAAGATATTTTTTTGTCTTACAAAGGTCTATATTTACTTTTTAGGACATAAAATGCTACTATTTTGAGTTGCAAATGAAGGAAGCATTTTATGAAGAGTAAAATGGGATTTAAAATGCACATATTTGTGTACTTATATATGTCTCCATAATAGTTTGTGCAAGAGAGGGGGACCACCGCGTGCAAGACCCCAGTTCATAGAGGGTCAAGATTTGAGAGACTACCCTAACTTAACTTAGTTTTAAGTGCAATGTTTAGAGTATGAGGATGAGAATGATGAGGATTATCGAACCCTACAACCACTCGTCAATCCTGAGTTTTAAGGTGGGGCTAGGCAAGTCAGTTTTTAGGTCCAACTATGTGCCTTAGGAAGCTCTCTACCCGAGGATGTAAGCGTGGACTCTAGACGATAGCGTGGTGCGCTGGTGTCTCAAAAGTGCGATGTAGTTCATATAGTCACACAATAACCAAGACAAGGTTGAACATACCAAAATGACTAACGACCTAGCTATTTAACTAAAAGGCCAGAATGACATAACTAAATAGATTAAGTACTCTCTAATGTTATCAAGTAAATAAGCAAAAGTGATAAACATGAAGAGAATCTCACCAATGAACTCACTCTCCTTGACTGATTGTTCGAGAACTCGCACACCTACACATAGCAAGAGGGAAAATATTGGGTGGCTATATAGGGGTCTACCTCAGTCAAACCCTCGTTTAGGTGTTTCCACTGCCATAAACAGCCAAAAGAACAAGATAAAGAAGTAATGCATAAAGAAATAAATAAGCACTACAAAACAGTACTATGCTACTCACCAAATGATAGAGGAGAGGAGAGGGAAGCTTACCACCTCCACCAAGAGCACTCAAGGCTACTTAGGGGAGAAATGAGAGGAACTCAAGCCTCTGCTTCCAATGGCATGGTCCCAAACGTGCTCTATCGAGTTGATGGAATGTGATATTATTGCAATGGAATGCTTGGAATGCTTGGTAGTGAGTGAAAGTGAGCTTGTGAGAGGGAAAGTATGAGACCTTAATCTATTCAAGAGTTGGAATGCAAATTGGAAGAGTGAATATGAAGGAATGAGGATGAAAATGGCCATATTCAAGTCGATTGGCCGAAGGAGGCATTACAACTTCATTGCTAATGGGAAGAGTAATGCCTCTACTGGCTTGGTCGTAGGAATTTTCCAGGGCTGTAAGCATGCTGCACAGACGTTTGCACGCTGCACGGGTGTCCCCGACATAAACACCTCCATTGACACACAAAATACGCTCCACGTGGACCACCAACAGTGGGCTTAAGTAAATTTAAGCCTCCAACTTTGGTTCTCTAAAGTGTATAAAGGAAAAAAGGGGAATTGTACCTAGGGTGCAAATTCGCTCTTATACAATTTGTAATGATACAAGGGAATGGATAGTCATAGTTGTGTATTTTCTCTCACCATGTTTGCTAGTGTTATTGTAATAGAGGTTAGATGAAGTGTGATAGATTATAATTCATTGCAATGCTATTATAATTTGGCTTTTCCTTTATTACATATATGGTTATTATGGTTGTGAACTATTAAGTGTGTCTATTCATGTGATGTAATATTTGATTATCATATAAAAAAATCTACTTTTTGTTGATACCTTTCAAGAAATATCTCTTTCCTCTTTATTATTCATGAATCTATTACCCAATCGAGTAGGCACTAGCCATATTGGTGGAGGATCAAATAGACATATTTTAGAAACCATCCATACTCATTAAAATTAGGAGTAGATTATATTTATATTAGAATATGCAAGTTATTCATGATTTAGTATTACAAACCAATCACTAATTTTACACAAACCAAAATAAATAGATCATTAAAGAATCATTTCACATGTATCTACATCTTACCAGTATGTATGAAATAATAAATGAATTTATCTAAGAGTGTTATGACACTATTTTCATCTATAGGTACATGCACAAGGTGTTTTATTAGTTATATAGGATGTTTTATGTAGCTAGTTTGTCTTGAGCCAATGATAAATAATGGGGATCAAGTGTACATTTGGGTATAACTATTGATTTTTGTAGTCATGTGACATTTTAATTGATTTAAAATCCGTAAGGATAACTTTGATAATACCCTACAAAATTTAGCTAAGCCCAAACTGTAGGAAATACTACCAACTCTTGCCAATTGGCCTTTAACTCTCCTCAATTTCTTGACAAACCCTATTCTTAGAGTTACAAGCATCCATAAAGGAAATCAAGAAAAATTCTATTGATCTTGTTAGGATAGAAAAATTATGTGAAGAACAATTCAAGCTATTGCAATCCAAAGCTTACCCTACTATTACAAAAAATCCAATTTTCTCAATTCCATATCTTTCTGTTAGACAACCTTTACAAATAGTTATACCTTTCTTGGGTTGATATGAAATACAAACCATGATTTCCAAGGTCTTCAATTAGATGCACATGAAATGAATGCACATGTTTCTGCATTTTAAGAATTTATAAAAAAAAATTGAAGATGAGGACATTTGGATGATCTTTTTTATTAGGTCTTTATATGGAAAGACACATATTTATGGTATGATAGTTTCCAAGAGAATTTGTTTGCTTCTTGGAACAATTTTTTGCTTTATTTGAAGATGAATTGGTACTTAATATTGACCCTACTATTGTTGTTCAATAATTATCAAGTATCAAACAACAAGAAAAAGAGTCAAGTATGGACTTTAGCCATAGGTTTTTAATTTCTCTCTCCAATATTTTGAGTGCTTTAAGGCCTAGCACACCTGTTTGCAATGACTTGTTTTTTAAAATTTACAAGGTTGGTTTGAGTTTAGTGCTAGAGGATTTTAAATTGATAGATCATATGAAATAGGCTTATCTTTGTATTTGACTATATTGGGAGAGTCTAGAATTATTACATTGTATTCTTTTTTCCTCAAGTGCAATTTTTGTTAGTACTGAACAATTTGCTATGACTAGTAATCAAATTGATGTAGTGTAAAAGGTGAGTACATCATATTAGTATGAGAGTGTATGTTGGTGTATGCACTTACCTTCACCTAGATAGGTCAACCATCAATGAAAACAAGGATGAAATGCATAATTACCTTTACTTTGAGAGCAAGGTATATGACCCTATTACTAATAGCAACGAAATGTATAAATATGAAGATGTGTGCACAAATGAATAGTTAAATGAATTATCTCTTGAAACTAATTATGTGGAGTGTGCAAATGCTTATAATATCAAGTATGAACTAGAAACAATTTTTTATTATTATTTCCTTTCTTTGTCCTTTTTTAGATATTGGAGTTACTAATTTTTATTTGCATTAGAATAATTTAGATACAACTACACATAGTAATAAAATCATTGAGATAAATATTAGTTCAATAAGTTATTTTTAGTTTAGAGACATTGTCCTCAATGATTTTAAATATGGCAATCATGTTAATGCATATAAGAGCCTATTTAGTTATATCATCAAGTTTCTTTCCTCCGGTTGAACATGCTTCAATTAGTTTCACAAGAGAATATTGTTACATTAGTTGAGGAGCAAGGTGTGTATCATAGTTCTAATTTTGTTAATACATATTCATATAAGATATTGCCAATTTGAACTTGAAATAGAGGGAAATTTTGAAAAAACAAATTACATGAAGTGTCTCATGGTAATGATTTTTGTGTTGATTGTTGGAATTATGGCTTGAATTATATATATGATTCATTTATTAAAGGATGCATTAGCACATGTGAAAGTAATGTATTCTAGTCACAAATAGTCCTAATGTTTGATGAGGATACCGCTGATTTTGAGGTCTTCCTTTTTAAATTTCAAGCATCTACTACCATGGATAATGGTGTGCTTAAATAAGATTCTTTTATGTGGGCCCAACATATAAATGATGATGGTGTTGAATAATAATAGATATATGAACATGAATATTAACATGTAGTTCAACTCGATAGTGTACTTGATCTTGAGGTATTATAATTTGGAATGCAAGATTATCTCCTTCCTTGTGTTGATTAGGGTTTTAATAAAGGATACTTCTATTTAACATGTGAGTTGGAAATGTTTTTCTTGTCTTGAATTTATAAATTATGAGGTCAAAAAATATAGCTAGGTTGAACAATTTGATGGAGGATATTTTCTTTCACCCACATATGATGTTGGTGACCTAACTTTATTTTTTCCATCTTCTACTATTGCAAGGATGCATTTTGCATCATGGAATTGGTCCTACACTTATTATTTATGGTTTCCCTATAATAGTAAACTTGATAGTAAAGAAATTTTTCACTTTTTGGGTATTTCTTACAATTTGATGCATATAGATTGAAGACATCACTTGTTACAACTAGGTGGTGGATATGTGATATCAATTTAAGGGGGATCAACTCCTTCAATAAGCTTCTCTTTGATAGATGCAACTACTTGCAGTATTTTATCTATTTCCTTGTTTCATGGATTTTGTTGTACAATCTAACATACAATAGCACAGTTTGTAAGTTTTTTTTACAACCATCCTTTCAAATCCCTTTGTGCCCTCATTTCACTAGTTGTAAGTTGTTGTCTTGTAGAGAATCCCTTACAATGTTCTTTCTTATGTACATATGTTAATTTTTCTCCATTTGGTCATCTTCCAAGAGATATTTGAATTCTTGCTATGCTATTAAGTGACACACATACCTAATTAGAACCAATATTGGAGCCTAATTTCACAAGGCTCAAAAATTATAAAGTTAGCTAGGTCTTTACCCCTTTGTTGCCACTACCTTATTTTTCCCATCAATTAGTATCAATTTGAGATGTCTTTCATGGGTGCTTATGTTTAAAATACTATCTTTGTGTTGTTCTAAATTCCCCACTATACCTTAGTTATTTGGCTAAGTTATTAAAAATTCAAAAATGTTTAAGTATGGACCTTGTATGTTTTCATGAAGTAGAGTGTCAAAGATTTTGGAGGTTCAAGAACCTCTATCAAGGTTAAAAAAATAATGAAAGTGCCAACAAAAGGAAACAAACTATCAACAAGCTCAAATTGGGTGGAATATTGAAAATGGTAAAAATGTTTGCAAAATTTTAAAGCATAGACAATGCATGTGAACTATTGGGTAGAATATTTCCTAGAGATGTCTTTTCACAACATACAATGATTACAAATATGCACAAAATGGATATATTAAAATGACATTTGAAATATTTAAATAAATTCAATTGGCCTATGTGATGTTGAATTCATTAACCATTACCAAGGTCTCACACACCCATGCCAAAGTGGGAGCTCATATTTCCTAGTGTGTATGAAAAATAGAAATTTTTGAGCAATGTATGGAATCTAAAAAAATGTAAAATAATTAAGTTTTTATTATATATTATAGTTGGAATGTTTTGGCAGAGATGTTTACAAACTATGGAAGAAGTAGCAAAGCATTTAAAATATTTGATAAAATGCCTCAAAGAGAATTTATCTCATAGAACACACTAATAGCCTTTTTTGCAAACTGTGGAAGCATAGCAAATATGCAAGATGTTTGATAGAATACTTGGGTAAGTACAAGATAATAGGGGTCCAAAAAGTGGCGATATGACAAAAAATGGTTGATGACATTTTTTATCCAAATTTGATGAAATGAAAAGGGTTTATTAAGAAAATCATCAGCTTTCCACCAATATAAGATGTATGCCTTATTTTGAATTAAATATATAGCTATCATTGATTTTCTAAATGTATTATGACTAAAGTCCTAATTTATAGGTTGATTGAAAAAATCTATAATTCTCAAATGATTTCACATTTTTTGAATCCAAAAGATACAACACATTATATGCTTCCCACACTATAGGATAAAAAAAAAAGAACTGAATTTCATATTTTTTTTACCAAGTTATGGTGATCAAACAAACACTTTTTAATATTTTTAAAAAAACTTTTAATAAAAAAATCATAACTAATTATTTATTTGCAAAAAAATTATGAAAAAAATGTGGCACATCTAGGCATGTGGGTAAAAGCACAAACCTGTGTCACACTTTATTTAAAGGAATCGCCCAACAACAACAAAAATTCTGAACTTCGACCACATAAAAGTGGTCTTTATGTTTTGAATTTCGAAATGGTGTAAACTAATGAAATGTAAAACTTTTGATGTAGTTTATTCCTGTAATTTTTAAATTTTTTCATTATGTTTTTATCAATTTAAGGACAAATTTTGTTATGCTAAAAATTTCATAAAAGAGTGACTTCACGGACCGTCAAGAAACAAATTGAAAAAAACTTCATTTCTCCCTATTGTTTTTTTCTCCAAATAGGTAACTTCAATATCTTGTGCATGGAAAAAAAAAATCAAATTTTGATGTATATTTTTCTCGTAATAACATTTCAAAGTCAAAAATGTCAAAATTTGATAGTTTTCACGGACCGTCAACTATTTTCAATTTTTTTAATCATTTAAAAAATATATATACCCTTTTGAAGAAGACTCTCTCCTCTTTTGCCCCATATAAGATTTAAAAAAATTTAATAGTTTTACTATCTTTTTTTTATTTGTAATCAACCTCCTTTTTTTTAATTTTTAAAACTTACTTGCATTATTTTAAAATTAAATATATTAAAACTAATTAAAATATAAAAAAATTATATATTTGGATTCTTCACTCCGAGCTCTACAAAAGGGTATTTTTATTTTTTACAGAAAGGTCATTCCGACTAGAGAAATACTCTGCCAAAGTTGAATGTTTCAGAAAATTCTAAAAAATGATGAGTTGGCTGCCATGTAGGATGCCAACTAGACATTCTCGGCCGAGAGGGTTTCAGCCGAGTAAGTTTTAGCCGAAACACTCTCAGCTGAAAATGTCTTGATATTTCCAAGGCATAAATACCTGATCTGCTCACTTTTTCCATGTTTTTGGCCAGCCGTATTCGCCCGAGAGGGTTTCGGTTGAAACCCTCTTAGTCGAAAACGTGCTCGCCACGTCGGCGCCACAATGTTTCGGCCAAAAGTGACTCGGCCTAATGTCTTCCGATCAAAAATTGTTCGCTCGGAACCATAAATTTGGCCAAAAGTGTGACACACTATTGTGCTTTTATCCATGTGTCCTCTAATTATATTGAAAGTTTAAAAAATATATATTATATTTTGCATGTACTTAGGCTGCTTAGACATACACTTGTTTTTTATTTTTTTCTTGAACATTTAGTACTATTGCACTGAAATTTTAAATTTTCACCAAATAGATTTTTTTTTTCTAAGAGAAGGCTAGTATCCTAGAAACTACATTCAATTTACTACAAATTATGTTCTTACATAATTTTCATATTATTTTAATAACCTATTCAAATTTTTAAGTCAAGTTGCCTAACTTTGTTTTTTTGAATTTTCATTGCCACTTAAGGGCCTAGTTTGAAACCCCATGATCTTGAAATGAATTGCCTCATAGAAATGTCTCCTCATGGAATTGAAAAATGCATGATATGTGAGTAGAATTTATTTATCAAAAAGGTTTTAGAAACTTAAACAAATAAATGTAATCGACAAATGAATTAAAAAAAAATCAACCTCTTCCAACATCTAGTCCTTGTGTGTACCAAACTAGAAGTCTTGGAAGAGTATCTAAACATCCATCTAAGAATAAAGAAAGAAAATTTTGTCAAATGTAATAGTTACAAGTGCCCTAGAGAGATGTATGTAAATCATCAAATCATAGATAAGGTTTTTTGCACAAGAGTTTCTAGATAGAAGTATGGCCTATTCATGGAGTTGGAAAGTCATAGTTCATTGCAACATGAACATCTATCAAGTATAATTTAAAATTGAAATTTTAGACAAAATACATTATGAAACTAGTAGGCACGTTGAATAATTAATATAATGAATATACAACATGTTGTTTCACATGCCTATGGGGGTATTTAGGAGAAGAATGTACACATGGGTTGTGACAATAAGCTACAAACCAAGAAAATGAATTGTTTGACAAAATACTAGTCATCAAAATATAATAGGGGATGGATTAAGCTACCTTCTAGATGAACACAAGTCACTATTAAACCTCAAGTTGGAGAGTTGTAAATCCATTAGAAATATTGATTTATGACCAGCCCATCTCACAATTCCTTAGACAAATGATTATTATATAATAAGTACCATATTCAGGTAGATTTGTCTCTTGATTTTTCACCTAAATTGATGGTTTAATCAAACTCTATAATATGGTGGAAAATTTGAGTGAAAGTACAAGATTGTCTAGGTTACACATTGCTTTTGTTGGTTTGAACAAATCTCTAGTGATTGCACTTGCAAGTTTAAATTTTATATTTTTTTATGATTTCATTAACATTTGGATCAAGAATTACTAATTAGTCTATGGATACTCTGGAATGAAGTTGGAACAACTTGGAAATTCTATACTTGATTGGATTGAGTATCATAGAAAATGATTTGGAATTATATGCAATGCATTCTTAGACACCCTCTCTGAGATTTTATTTCTCTTTACCATAGAATATCCATACGTAGTTAGACTTCAAATGGAGGCTATACAAAAACTATTACTTGAGCTCTTAGATTTTTGAATGACTAGAATAAAAATTCCATACATCTTATAGAAATGAATCTATGAGCCTTATTAGACAAGTAGAAGAACACGAGGCCTAGTATAGCATCCAAAGTCTAAATATACTCTCTAAAGAAAAAACAACATACAATATATTAGTAATCAACAATTTGAGGCTTAAGAATCTCAAATTCTAGGGTTTATTTATAAATCATGCCTTTTGTTTAGATTTTCTAGAGCTTTTTTATCTAAATCTAAATTCCTGAAATAGTGCAAATTTTGAGAATATAATTTTGCAGTACCCAACACTAGAAACAATGCATTTTGCATATTGCAAGAAATTTGTTACTCAAGAATTTCAAAGATAGGTTTCTTGTTCCACATAAAATGAAACATTGCATTCATTCAAAATTCCATGGCAAGTGTTTTCTCATCAAGTTTATACAAGACCTCATTTTTATTAATATTTATAAATTATTTATTTTAATGAGTTAAAAATTTATGATCATTAAGATGACTTTGTAATACTTTCTTTTAATATTTCAAGAAATGTAAAAGAAGATAGTTACGAATTAGTTATGTGTTAGTTATGGGATGATGGGTTATAAATACTATTTTTTTTAAGTAAAAGAGTTCCTTATTTTCTAGTTTTGGTTTGGGATTTTTTCTAATTCAACTTGGAGCTGGTGGATGTACAAAAGAAAAGAGTCATAAAGGTCTTGATTTTGGATTAAATAATGTTAAGTCTATTCCTTTTTGTTGTTTGTTATTCATATGTTTAATTTGGAGCCTCTATTAAATAATTTCTATCATGTATGGAATTCAATGGTTTTGCTCATATAATTTAGATAAGGTTATAGGTAGTTATCTAATCATAGAATCATGAAATTGCTAAGTAAATGCATCTCTTGTATATTTGATTTCATTTATTCTTGATTTCATTTATTCTTAAACCCTATTTGTATGCCTTCCTTTCGAATAATATTTCTTAGAAGTAGATCTTGGTACTATTCTACATCCCATTTGATTCATTTTTATTATATATTCATCTTAGTTATGGTTTAGTTTTCTTTCTTTCTAGTCCAAATCATACCCTCAAAACCCAAAATTTTATCATATGAGGGAGTTTCCCCTCTAAACACAAAGGAAATTTGTTAAATAATAATAATTTATCGAACTATTGGTACATTCATTGCTGCCCAAAGCAATAACTAAAATAAAAAATCTATTTATCAACATAATTTCAATAATTTTAAAAATTTCAGGAATAATTTATTACGGTTCCTCCTTTTTGTTTTTAAAAAATAAATTTTATATAAGAACACATTATTTTTCTTATGCATGCCGACAACTACTAACTTTTAAGGATAATATGAACCTCTAAATTAAGTTACAAATGTATCAATCACAAAAATTGAAAAAATATAGAATAAAGTAATTAGATTCTAGAAAAATATTCTATCCAAACTACATATCAAGATCTATTGAAAAAAGTGAGTTAAGCCTTGTGGTCCCATGAAGAGTACACATACAAATTTTATCTACATATCAATAACTACACTTGTATATTTGAAATAAAATAAAAAAATAAGTTATTTGAAGTTGCTACAAACTTTGAGTACCCCATGACTAGCTGGGGTTGAGATTACTCTTCCCAAGAAATCACTACACCACAAATTTTATTATTTCTAGTTTTGAAATGCAATAGGTTGCATATAAACATATTTAGGATATATACACTAATTATATATTATTTAATTTATTTCCACAAAGTAATATCATTAAATTATGAGTTATTCATACCAAAACATTTTTTATGCGAACAATTTATTTACAAAGAGTAAGGAAAACACAAAGACTAGTGTGGAGTGACTATGGGCCCTTCTTTATTAAATTATACATGCCATTTTTTGTCTATTAATTAGTAAATATTTATTGTTGTAAATAAGGTAGATATATTTTTCACTATTACCATGTGGGTAGTTTTTTATATAGAGCATAAATATAGTTTTGTGAATAGGAAGGTATCATGTTGAATTCAAATATTTATGTCACAAGTAGTTTGTAGCCCCCAAAAAATCTTTTTATAAAAAAATATTTTGAATACTTAGTGTTATTGTGGTAGTATTGGGATGAAAGCCCAAGTTCTTAGATATTCTTCCATGTACAATATTAATTTAAAATCATATATTATAGATATAATAAATTAAGATCACAAAAGGGTTTTGTAGGTAGAAATCACAATAGGTTTTGAGCCTTTCATTGAGGAAATTTCTCTTGCTAACATCAACATCAACATATAATGCTTGATGACCATGGAATTTTTGGAGAAATATGAGATTTGTTAAGAGAGAAACAAGATCTAGCAAATCTATAATGTTTAACATAGTTTGGAATAAAGGGTTATGCATTTTTTTATATACACAAGTAGAACTAGTAAATTCATTGTAGTGTAAAGACACCACCTACTTGGTCATTGTATTTTGGTTTATCAAAATCTCTAAAATGTAAATCTAAGAACCATCTCTCATTAAATACCCTCTATCTTACATCTATGATGGTTATTAAAAGTTTCTCAAAAGAACAACCTCTTTCCCACCATGGGGGACTTATGGTTTTCAATCTATGACACTTGCCAATGGTATCATATATCCATTGAAAATAAAAAAAATTATGCTCAAAGGTATTATATTTCCTTCATGAATTCTCCAAGTGTAATAAATTAATGTTTTTCATTAGACTTGATGAATTTGCATACCTAGAGGACAACTATATAAGCATGTTTTAAACTAAAAAGAAAGCATTGTTAATATTATGGTTCTTTTCCACGTTTCTAAGATAAAAATAAAATTTATTTATCATGTCTAGAAATATATAGGAGTGGATGAGCTAATTTACCTAGCGCCTACATAGTTACTAGTCCAAAGTTTTTTTTGTAAAATGAAAATAAATGTTGTGGGGCTTACTTGGAGAGATTAAGGATGTCCACTAATATGAATTATTTTTATCTAATGCAACTAATGTTTTTTATGAAAAGTATGGACACGAGTTTCAAATTTTTATCAACTAACTAATGAGGAAAGGCCCAAGACTTGATTATTAATGGTTGCATAAGTGTTAAAGTATAGAGAAATATAAGGTAAAAAATATTTTTTTAAAAGTACATTAAGTTGATTACTTCTCCATTAGAGCTCATTAGTCAAGATACGATTGAAGAAGCTAAGGCTCATAGGCATTACTTGTGTGAAATGATATTAAGAAGAAACAATGTTGTGCATCTTCTTACAATGAAAAGTAGATAAAACCTTTTAAGGGTACATAAAAAAAAGAGAGTATAGGGGACTCTTTGTGTACCTTACAATAGAAAACAATACTAGGAGAATAAATATGGATGATTGGGGACCAAAAGAGACAAATCCCAAATTGTGAACTTATCATGCATACAAAAGACTTGAATCAAATATTTAGAGAGAGTTTTCTTCTTTTTAGTTACAAAAACTTAATACTTTAAGGATAGACTTGCAAAACACATTCATCTCAAGAATTGCTTCCAAAAGGATATTGAATCATTTCAAATTTATGCATTTAAATATAGAAATGCTAGCTTTATATGTTTGTGTGAAGGTAATCCCTCAAATGTAGCACCCTTGTTTTGGTTGAAGTAACAAACACATGTGGCCTTTCAAAATAATGTAATCCTATCAAACATATGGGTCAAACCACAATAGTGGTTTACAAATTTTATGAGGAAGGAAATTCCATTTTTCTTCCTTTCCCCAAACTCAACAGGTTCGGTCGAACTCAATTGTCCGACCAAACCACCTTATATGTTCGACCGAACCCCCAAAACATAAATGAAAAAATTAATATTTTAAGGGGTTCGGTCGAACATTGGATCGACCGAACCCCCTCAAAGAAGACATAAAAAAAAAGAGCTTGTCACTATCATTTTTTTGCTATTTTTCACTTTCCCTGTGCTCTATGTGTGTAGCAAATGATGAACGTGATCTGCAAATGGTGAACAAACTCGACTTCATCTCTCTAGAAAATGGAAAAATTGACTTCATCTCTCCACAGTTCATCAACCCAACTTGCATATCGAGCACCAGGTTTGTCAAATTTGAATTTCATAGACTTCAAAATGCATTTTTTTGTTAAATTTCTAAACCCTAAATGCAAAAAATTTCAAATTTGTTGAATTGAAACTAAATTTGTTTGAAAGTTTCTAAACCCTTTTCAACATACACTATTTCTATGACACATTTCTACTCTGTCAAAAAATTAACATGCCCTGTCTATGCTTCCACATTTTGTATACATTTCTACCAAGGCACCTCCAATTTATTTGAGGCATTATATCAAATAGTTCATTAACAAATTTATTTGAGGTATTATATCAAATAGTTCATGGTAATTTTTGATGGAGTATGATAGAAATAGTTTTTCCATTGTATGCACCCTATATGAAAAAATTCATTAACAAATTTATTTGAGGCATTATATCAAATAGTTCGTGGTAATTTTTGATGGAGTATGATAGAAATAGTGTTTCCATTGTATGCACCCTATATCAAACAGTTCATTAACAAATTTATTTGAGGCATTATATAAAAAACACTATTGGAAATTTATTTGAGGCATTATATCAAAAACACTATTGGAAATTTATTTGAGGCATTATATCAAACAATTCATTAACAAATTTATTTGAGAAATTATATCAAACAATTCATGATATAAAGTTTAGGGTGCATACAATGAAAAATTGGATAAAATTCTTCATATTTTTCCTTTGAGTCTTATGACATTACTCCAAAAATGGTTGGTGAACTAAATGTATGAATCGAAGAATAAATTTATAGGAAAGAAACTAGATTGTTTGAATGAAATGTATAATTAAATAGTTCTATTAGGATTAGAAGGAATGAAGGTATTAGTAAATTTTCTAGTATTAGGAAAATATAATATTATGTCCACTTTACTATATATATATAACTATTCTTCATATATCCATGTTAAAACTATTAAAAATTAAATTACATAAATCAATTTTAAATTTGTACAAAGAAATAAATGACTTTGACTAAGAGCGAATATTTAAAATATAGCTATCCTCTTTGCAAAATCCAATTTGATTTGAGATATTTATGGACAAAAAATATGGATGAGCATGAGGTAAGTAAGAAATAATAACCTTAATTTATATCTTCCCTCATCAAATAATTTCACGTTTAAAGAGTTTCTTAAGGCATGTCCAATTATGAAAAACTATTATATACTTGTTATAACTATATTAAAGTATATCATGAATAAATTGAAAGGATAAAGAGTAAATGAATAAAAACACTTACATAAATCATAGAATTAAATTGATTAATATAAGGAGATTCAAGTGTTTGGATAATTTTTCCAAGGAGTGGAAGAAGTTAAGAAGGAACCATCAAATAAATATAATATTTTAAATACTTTAAAAGAAAAATACATTTCTCCCTACTCTAAATTCAATTGGTATTCCTTCTAAGATGATAATAATTGAAAAAGAAGAAAATAATCATTATGAAGATCAAGTACCATTGATAAGTTTTAAGAGATCAAATAAAATATTCAACAACAAAAGAAAAAAGAGAAAATAGTTAATGCTAAAGAAACAACTACAACCAAGCTACTATGTTAATAAATTCTCCTCTTATGTAGTCCTCATTTCCCTATAAATTGTTGCCCCCTTGTAAAAATTAGCTATTGATCACCATAGTGAAACAAATTTAATATATTTAAATGGTTAAACATTATTATTATTTTTATTTGTATAAGTATAATTATTATGGGTTCATTTCTCCTCTCCTACTCTTCCTAATAAGGTTCTATTTTACAACCCTCATATACATGTTAGGGTTCTAACTTCTAAAAATTGAATAGTGTCAACTTAATCTCATTAGACAATGCTCCCCTAGTATTAATGGGGCCAACTTTTTATCTATCAAACTCAGCTATGTTTACATTGAATAAGAATTCAAGAAACCTTTATCTTGATACTTGAACTAAGATATCTTGGCTGTAATTTTAGTCCTTTTATCTAAAAATTATTGGTGACATATCCATTCTTGTTTAGTTTTAATCATTTATTATTGAAATTAATTATTACAAGGAGATTCGTGAAGCTTGTATTCCATCCCCACCATTTTTATTCTAAATATTTGACATTTTCTTTTAACTTAGAGTTTAAATTTTATCCTTAATGCTATACATATTTGTCTAGGATAACACATTCATTATATTTCACTAAATGTGTTCAGGAATAGAAGAAAAGCCTTCAATATATCTTTAAGATAACTTTGATACCATCAAGATAATCCCACCTTTCATTGCATTAATATCAAGGTTAACTAACCCTTCCTCTTTACATACTTTTCAATTAGAGTATCCTCTAGTAAAAATAGAAACATTAATAGTGTGGTTATCAAAGAGTGTCTAGGGATGCACACATCACTATTATTAATAAATTATAAGATTGTAAGAAATGTTTATGGAAGAAATAACTATCTAATAGAGATTATAATGTATTAGTACATATCTAATTGTTACATATTTTAAATAAATCCCCTTTAAAATCTATATTATTGCCATTTAATGAGTCAACTAGGTTCAAAATTATTTTCATCTTATTCCCCTAAAATTCATCACCTTTACAACAAAACTTGATTTCATCTAATTTATCTTATTTATTCTCAAATCATATTAAAATAACCACCTTAAACTCTAAGAAATATTTGGTAACTTATTTATTTTATCTTCATTTAGAAAGGGGTGTGAAGGGGATTTAGAACCTTTTAAATTTTCTTTCAAAATAACTAGGAAGATTTTATTCATTGCCTTTCTTGTTCCTTTAAGGAGTAGTGTTATGAATTTTGTGCCTTCATTCTTAAAAATTCTTATATAAACTCATTTAGAATTTCCATGATCTTTTTATATGGGAAAGGTCAACATACAATGAGGTAGACACTTTCCATTTTTTTTATTCCTTAATTAGGTCTTTCTAGGGAAACTTTTAGTCTTTTTGAACACCTTACAAAAATATGATAAATGTGTGATTAATTTTCTTTCCACTCTATAAATTTTTGATGTGCTTGGATATATAATTGAGATAATTCACTCATAATGTAATGATAAAAATTTAGTATATATGAAAGAAATATTTTTGAGACATCAAACTACCATTCTACACAACTCTCACATGGAAATAAGAATATTATTTTATTTTAACTAAAGAAATTGTGTGTACTCTATCTTGAAAATTACTAATTAATTTTGAATTATATACTTATAATTTAAAATAAGAGCATCATTTTTAATATGGAATAGATAGATTAATTTTAATGAAATAAAATATGTTTTTATATTAAGAAAAATTTACAAATATATGAAACTCATACATTGAGAAATTGACTAAGATGTAACTCTGTATGAGAATTAATATGCTTGAATAATTTATATACCTTATTTCAATAATTAACATTAGAAATTAATACTTGGCTCATATTGTATACACATCTCCCAATGGTCTTGGAATGGATGCATTTAGATGGAGAAGGATTTCACAAGGCTTATGGTACTTGTGGACCCCTCAAAGGCATGATATATACTACATGAGCTTTATTTATGAAATTTGGTCTTTAGTTGTTGGCTTCTAGTATGAATGTTATCTATAAGATGACATTATTAGTTGAGACTCTCAATCTTCCATTGTTGGTTTCTAGTGTGATTATACAATATGCTTGCCAAACTATATTAATTTCTAATGTTAATTATTCAAAGAAGGTTTTGTTTCATAAGAAGAGACCTATGTTCACATATTCCAAGGCATGTTATTATCCACAATGCATGACACTTCTTCAAATCTCTACCAAGTTCTAAAAAGATACAGATCTTCCATTTCCATGGAGGAGATTGATGATTTAAAAAGAAAATATCATGCTATTTCTTTCTTGAGAAGTCATGTTTGCATTCATGATTTGCAACTTCCATCTTCATCCAAAAAGAAAAAAATTTATCGTTATGTGTCTAATATTAACAAATCAAAACCTTCATTTGAGCATGATCACCAACACAAAGGTAAACGAGTGGAAACAAAAGAAAGCTCGGTTAATGGCTTTTAGAATGTTGGTGGAAAATCTGGATCTTTTTGAAAGTGTCTTCCTAGCTTATCAGTCTTATGTTTAGTAAGGTTTTGTAATCTCCACTGTGTTATGTATTCAGGTCATGGGTATATCTAGTATTGTGTCTTCTTTTGGGTATTTTGGGTGCATAAGAAAATGTGCATATGTACTGATGTATTCAACCAATGTGCTTTTGTAACATTGTAATTAGGCAATTGGTCATTTGTATTAGGACCTCACTGGTCTTTTTGATATTTTGTAAAATTTGTTACTTGGACTGCAACTGGGGGTTTTCTTGCTAGTTCTTTCCCACCAGTATGTCAACCTGAACTAGCTATATGAAAAATATTATATATAAATAAAATTATAAGTGGTCTCCCACTTTTGCTTAAAAAAAAAAGTTCTTGTAAATGTCCACATCTTTTTCCTTGACACAGTTGTTATTTCTTCAAATATTTCTTATGATTTT
Source organism: Sequoia sempervirens (assembly GCA_007258455.2). NCBI lineage: Eukaryota > Viridiplantae > Streptophyta > Pinopsida > Cupressales > Cupressaceae > Sequoia > Sequoia sempervirens. The sequence continues at coordinate 8,519 of VDFB02325049.1, read as the reverse complement.
TCATAATGTTGGTCAATACTTTACTGTAAATATTGTATAGTCATGCTCTTAAATGTCATAAGAATATGTCATAAGAGGGTTTCATCTTATAAATTTATAATAATATTATATGCATTTAGAACATCTTATACACCTCCCTTGAAGCATTCAACAAATTACAAATAACTACCAACACAAAGTGAGATGCCTCATTTCCTAATATGAGGACAAAATAATAAATCAAAATATTAGGATGCAAGGTTGACCCACCTTTCCCAATACTTGGCTGAGTTTATCATCTATTGAGGAGTGGATCCCAGCAACAATTGTGCTTAGTGCTTACTACTAATCCAAGGAATACCTATTCATTTTTTTTTTATTGTATGCCTAATGACTCCTCATCTCAAGTTAAATTGTGGGAATGAATTTTTATTCCCTCCCTATGACTAAATGCCTATAAGGAGGTGAATATGATATGGTGGAAAAAACTAAGATACAAGTTGGTTTAGTTCTCATAAACTATCTAAAAAATAATTGAATTCCTACATCCTAACTAGAAATACCACGAGGGGTTTAGATCCCATTTTAGACAAAAAATATTCTTATACTAATCACTAGTTCACTTGGACCAACTAAAGAGATGGTGAACTAAGGGAAACTTAGTTGTATTAATAGATTAAAACTTAGTTATTTCTCTTTCCATTGTCCCCTCTCCACAAAACACCCTTATTTAAGTGATTCTATTAAACCTATCTCACATATCACCTCCCAATTCTTTAAAATTTTCAAACTTCTTATTCCTCATACCTAATAATCTATCCTTCAAGCTCAACACTTCCCACCTCAATCAAATTGATCATCTTGCTTCCCTAATATCCATTTGGTTGATGTTCCTAGACCTCATCAAAATGGTAAGTGGATACAATTTTGGAATGATGCAATTAAATCTATTGCACTACCTTACTATGATCTTACAATAAGAATATGGCTAGAAAGAGATCTAGAATGGAAAAAAAATATGGATCCAAATAGAAAAAAAAAACTTTTTTTGGCTTTAGCACTTACTAATAACTTTTCTACAATGAGTGGTTACTTCTATTGAAATAAAACTTAGAAGATTTTATCTTAATTGTGGTAGAGGATCTCAATTAAGAGATAGGATACATTGGATGAAACGATATAAGGGATACAAATTATTTTTTAGTTATCTCGAACATATTTACATTCTCGAGACTAGATAATATCTATCGTTGATCAAGAGAGGTAGTTCCATGAAAAATATAATGATATTAAGTCCATTTTCCTCCAACATTAAAAATAATTTTTAATTGATCTAGTTGAAGGAGATCCATGTCAAGATATAGTGAAAAATTATGGGCATAAAAATTATACATTTTTTAACATATATAAAATGTATGGTTGGATTAGTGAGATATTTATAACAAGAATGCAATATGAAGTCAAACTTTATTAGATTTGATTCTTAATAAATTAGTTTAAACAATTCAATTTATAACTTTATGCAATCTATAATTGTAAATAGTTGGATGGTATCTAAACTTTATACATATAAAAATAATATAAATGTTTGATTATTTTGCTTTCCAATCTATAATTTTTTAATGTTCTTGGCTATATAATTGATATGATTCACTCATATTGTAATGATAAAATTCATCCTCATATGGAGGATTTTATATTATCTTCCACTAAATTCATCCTCTTTATGAGATTCTTATGGAATATTGATATTCTAGTGTGAATTCTTAATTTTAGACATATCTTAACTAGATAAATTTAGGTTCAATGAAGGAAATATAATTTTTTTTTCACTTACATAATCCTATTTTGAAGTTCATTTATGTTAACAACTATTAGATTAAATATTTTTATCCCCAATTATTTTCAAATGATTTTATACTAATCTTTGTATTCTTATTCTTTCTTTCAATGTTTCATTTAAAATTTGAACCATTTAAGGATGCTATGTTATAGATTATAGTTGTCTTCCAATTATTTTTAAATTGTTAATGGTATGAAAATATTATTGATGAGTAGATGAATTATTACAACTATTTTAAATTTGTATTCCCTTTATCTAGATATATTATTTACCAAAGTCTCATTGCTCTTTTAGGTTATTAGGTATATATATATATATATATATATATATATATATATATATATATATATATATATATATATATATATATATATATATATATATATATATATATATATATATAACATGGAAAATCAGATCATGTTCCACCTGCGCCAGATTCTTTGTTTGAAAATACCAGTAATGAGACTAAAAAATTGAGAGATTTATTAGCACATGGTGCAAACCTGGGGATATATAGTGAACCATGCATGTTAATATTGCATAGTCTAGAAAAACTAAAAGATGAACTTGAGAGGACTAGTGCATATTCCCTAGATAGAGTGGTTGCTATTATTTCCTATATGTGAGAAGAAGTACATGGTGATGTTTCGCTTAAACAAATACAGGATAGTGTCACCAAAGAAATGATAAAAGCCACTTTTTTTCCATTTTATCAAAATGTGTGTAAGGTTAGGGGATACCAGGTCACTAGATGTGTCAATCATGCTATGGCCTCATTGATCTACCCACAATTTCTCACAACACATGGTCTATACCCAAACAATGACCAGATTCCATTGTATTTTGTTTAGCAGTTGTATGTTGAGGTCCATTTGGGCCTCAAAGTTAACTACGTGAACATTCCACCATATGTTGGTCAGGGGCATGGCAGGATTGCTGATAGGCCCACCTATCATTGAGCAGATAGACCACCCCCAGTGTTTAGGGTATTGGTTGGTGAGAGGTCTCATGCTCTCACCCTAGCTCTATCCCCCATAACAGATGAGGTTGTCATTTCTTCCCAAAAGGAAACAATTGACACTATAGGTGACACTGTGACTACGACCACAAGGATATTTGATGATCATGTAAGTTAGTATTTGATGTCCAGAAATTCCCAATCCGTGCCATTTTCAGTACAGTTGACCACCATGGATCCTTTTACAGTGATCGACATCCGTACTCCTACACAACTTGATGTGCTTACAAGAGATATGGCACGCATGACTTTGCATTGTTTGGTTGAGGACTTGTTGGAGGCATATGCCAACATTGCATTAGACAATGGGATCGGTATAGAGAATGTTAGAGATCATTTGAGATGCAGACATCGTTCAGTTCTAGGATCCCATCACTCTCAGCCAGGCACTAGTGCGCATTAGGATCCACCTACAATTCATTCGACAGCTGCATAGACTATGGGTTTTACTGATATGTTGATTGGTTTTGGTTCATCATCGTCGATGCCATCTCACCTTCATAGTCCTCTAAATTCATCATTTATGGCATGGCATGGGAAAGATCAGATGAATGCAAATGTTGATTCGTCGCTTGACCATTTCGTGGATATGGTGGAGGCGATCATTTCAGAGGACTTAGGTCATCCGATATCAGATGATATTCATGTATATGTGCATGTGCATGTTTCAATTCTTTTTTCATTACTATTATTATTTTTTAACTAGATATTCATGTAAGTTGAACAATATATGTATATATATTGTTACAGGTGGACATACCTCATATCACTCCTATCCTTGGTCTAGATCGTGTGCATGATCGATGTGACTCTGTGGATGAATCTGCTGCTAGTGGACATGTGAGTTTTACATTTTTATATAATCACATGCATATATGTACATGAAATATTTATGTATGCATAGATCTAGATTGATATTTAAAAATACAAGTTCATTTAAAAATAACTTTCATAAAATTTATTTAATATAAATTATATGTATTTAACACATCCTGTACACAATTTTATTTGCAGGGCTCAGCACATCCATCAGAGCAAGACCGTTCTCATTCAGATGACCATTCGACTAGGAGTAGACATTCATATTAGGCCATGCACACTAGATTTATGATCTCTACCACATGTATTTTCTTATACATGATGATCTTTAGTATTTGAGATTTGATGATCTCTAACTTACATTTGCTTATATGATATACATACATTTGCTTATTTGTTGATCTTTAGTATTTGACATAAATGATGATCTTTAATTTACATTTTTCTTATATGATATGTACATATATTTTCTTATATGATATATACATACATTTGCCTCTTTTCTTATAATTTGTGTTATGTTTATATGTATTGAATCCCTTTACATGTATGTGCATATTTTTGCTTATGGTTTAAACATGTTTACACATAATATATGTATGCATTTGCTTTAAATATTCAATATACATACTGTTTTCTTATTTTATAATCTCTTACAACTTACATATCCTTATATTCAATATAAATTTGATCTCTAGTATAATTTTAGGGAAATCAATGCCACTTTATAATTAAGTTCATTCATGTTGATCACAATAAATATATTTTTTTAAATGACTTAAGCAACATGAACCATTGAGTTGAGAACAAGATATAATATTTTTGACAAGTAACTTGAAATTCAATTCAAATATAATTAAGAAAATTCAATTCAAATTATACTTCTATTATACCATTTTGACAAGTAACTTGAAATTCAATTCAAATATAATGAAAAATTTTTAATTCAAATTATACCTCTATTATAAATTTTTGACAAGTAACTTGAAATTCAATTCAAATATAATTAAGAAAATTCAATCCAAATTATACCTCTAATATACATTTTTTGACACTTTAACAAAATTCTAAAATTACTAGATATGTTGTGCATACCTATGAATTAAATAACAACAAACTCCACAATGAAATAACTTGTTTGTTTACTACTTGATTCATTTAAACTAGGATCTAGTTATTCCATGTACACTAGAATAATTTTTTTCCCATCCTTGATGCATATAAATAGAAGCTTATTTTTCATTATTCTGGATATCAAATTGCAAGATTAATTCTCATTTATATCACTTGGAGCACATATTTTGGAGAAGAAGTTTTTGCACATTTATCAAGGAGGAAAATATTGGAACTCGACAACTTTTCATTTTTATCAATCAAGGAAAAAATTTGGAGGATAATTTAACTAAGTTGGTAGAGGACTTGTTTTGAGTCTTCTTTAAGTTGAAGAAGAAAATGGGACAACAAAGAAAAAGAAAAAATGTGTCTCAACGAAATTGTCAAAAGAAGAAGAACATAAGAGGCATGAACAAAACTTGGAAAATTATCATAGAAAGAAACAAATTACATGCTTGTTTCTTCTCTCTCTCACTCTCAAGTGTGTGTTTAGGACCTTTCCTTTGAAAAAAAATGAGTATTTATTTGATGGGATGGAATCCATAATTTGTGCATTACTCCACCCAATAATTTGGTTAGTACACCTAAACATAAATTTGTATGTGCATACATTTTGCATTGGCTTTCTTATTAAAATTATAAATGTTTAATGTATGACCAATTTTCAACTTACAATACCCCAACTTAAAATGTACTCTTAAACTAAAATATTGTACATTAAATCCTTCCCTACAAACGTTACACTTATCTTTTACCAATACCTTTGTTTAATGTTTTTGTCATCATATTATCATTGTTGAGTATTGCATCTGCACAATTTTCTCTTTACTTTGTTCATGAAGAAAATGATAGTGTACTTCAATACATGCTTAGTTCTCCAATGAAACCTTAAATTTTGTGTCCCTCACTATGCCACTTTGATTTTCATAATTTTTTCAACCACATTAATTATTTTATGGATTTGCAAATTCCTATATATTCTATCTTTGCACTTTGAAAGAAGCCATTATTTTTTCTTAATTATTCATGAAACTACACCTTCATGTACAATGAAGTAGCATTCTAATGTTGATATTTGGTGATCAATATCCCCTATCCAATGTACATTGAAACATCTAATTAGCTTAAGATTTTTCTAAACTCCCATTGAATTTAATCTAATGATCAATAGTTCCTTAAAAATATTTTTAAAATATTTTAATAAATATTTTAATAAATTCCCAATTCTAAGCTCTAGAATTATTTGAAAAATAGAACTCAAATTATACTTAAAGCCAATGCAATGTTAGGTTTTCTAGAGACTAACACATGTATACATCAAAACTCAAGCTATATGGTGCCAAGGAATAATAGTTATATATGATAGATTATTCTTTAAATTATGTCTTGGCACACATTTGTTTTGAAGGTTTCTAACCATCATTGCACTTGAATGACTATAAATACTTTTAAATGTCCTCAAGTCATCTTGGTCATGCAAGTTGCAATGTTTATATGATCATTGACTCCAATTCCTTAAGCCAATTCTTTTTGTTTCAATATTTATGTTTTGTATCTTTGATCTTTTATTTTCATTGACAGGGTATGTGCAGGATCATCATGGAAAAAACATGCCCTTAAGTGGCAAAAAATTAGAAAAATTAGAGTTAGGTAACTTGACGTAAAAATTTGAATAAGTTATCTATATTATTTCAAAAATATGTAAGAATAGAATCTGTAGCAAATTAATTTAGTTTCTAAACTACTAGGTTTATTTAGGAAAAATAAAAATCTATTTGGTAAAAATTTGAAATGTCAATGCAGTAGTACTTAAATTTCAGGGAAAAAATAAGAAGTGGGTGTCTGTCTGACCACCCTAACCACAATAAAATGATAATATTTTTTTATAATATTTTAGATATTAGTAGAGGCCTCATGTCCCAATGTGATGCATATTTTTTTGTAATTTTTTTCCAAGCAAGTAATTAATTATGATTTTTTTATTACAACTTTTTAAAAATATAAAAACTCATATGTTTGACCACCTTAACTTGGTCAAAACTTCATGAAATTCAATTTATTTATTTATAATCCTATAGTATGTGAAGCATAGAATGTGACACATATTTTGGATTCAAATAATGTGATATTGTTTGAAGGCTATAGATTCTTTTCAATCAACCTATCAATCAAGACTTCAGTCGTAATTGAAATAGAAAATGAATAATAATTATTTATTAAATTAAAAGTATAGCATAATTTATATTGTTGGAAAGCTGAGAATCTCCTTTAAAAACCCTTTTCGTTTTATCAATTTTGGGTTTAAAAAAAGTCATCAGCCACATACCCATCATATTGCCACTTTTTGGCCCATCATGATCCTGCACATGCCCATCACTTCAATGTTCTCAAATTATTTTTATGTTTTATGCTCTACGGATTCCTCAAGCTAGAGTCGAGCCAAATCTAGATATTGGATCAAACAAATCCGTTGAAGAACACATGGACCTTGAAGTTAGGGAGGAGACCAAGTTCAAACAATGCTTGTTGGAGAGGGGTCAAGATCACTTCCTTCTACTGGTATGGATGAGCATATAAAACTAGCACAAAATTATCTCACTTATAGCATCATGTTTTATCAGTTTGTTTGCTTGCATACATAAACTTCACTTATATAACATCATCTCTCACTTTTGTTTGCAAAATATTTTGTTACATGTAAGAAGGGCTCAACAAGCAGGAAGTTTTCATGCTCAAGTCGAGCCAAATCTAGACATTGGATCAAATGAATCTGCTCAAGAATACATGGTCCTTGAAGATAGGGAGGAGGCACAAGTTCAAACAATGCATGTTGGAGAGGGGTCAGGATCACTTCTTCCTACTGGTATGGATGAGCATATAAAACTAGCTGAGAAGGTGAGGAAACAAATTTCTCATAGAAATTTAGATCATTTACTTGAAATGGAAATGGAGAAAAATAAATATTATGCCAACCAACCTTATAGTAAGAGAAAGAGGTCAATGACTAAATCTATAAATGGAATGATCAATCATCATTTCAATCATCTTGATACACTTGAAAAAACCCAATTGTTATCATGTTTACTTCTTCGTGATGAGCTCAAAGAGTCATTACAATTGTTGGGTGTACATTCGACATCAAATAAGAAGAAACACATGGGATTACAAAAGGATATTGCTTAAAATGTTAAAAATGGTTTAGATTCCATTGGGAAAGGATCTCGATTAGTGGATAAAGCCACTACAAGAAGGGTGATGTTGGCATCTATTATACATCAAGATATAGCAAGAAAAAGAAAAATGTTTGCACTTTCAACTGAAATTGGTTATAGTAGAACCACATTGATAAAATATGAGATAAAGAGAGTTTTTAGATGAGAGTTTAGAAGGAAATTGTGTAATTATGTGTAGAGCTCCCCATTCTGATAGGATTGAAGATGTTGTTAGGAACTTGGTCTCAGGTTTTTGGCATGATCAGACTCATCCATCATCAAATACTAGAGATGTTATGAGACACAGGATTGGACCTAGTATTTATGAAAATGATATCAAACATTGGCTAGACATAACACAATTTGAGATGTATATGAACTTTTGTAATGCATATGCTCATATAAAGACTGGGAAAACAATATTTCAAAGGTTAAAGCCATATTATGTGAGGATAAACAAGTTTTTTGAAACTTTTTGTTGTCGTTATCATATTGAATTTGATCCTTACTATCAGGTGTTTCTGTTAAAATC
>VDFB02325048.1:0-24071 GCA_007258455.2 Sequoia sempervirens | reverse complement strand
TATATATATTTAAATTTTTATAAGTAGTATCTGGCTCACAAAGATATAATTAGTAATTAAATTTTAATGTGTAATGGTTATGTCGATGATGATGGTATTCATTGAGTTTAGTATATTTAGCATACAATGAGACAATTTATGAGGTTAGTTGTGAGGCCATTAAACAAGTGATATTTTGTGTGTAAATTATGTCTTTATAGTGACAACCCTGTTAAGGAAGGACCAAAAATGGAACTAGTCTAACAAGTGCAAGGCTACATTTGAGGCTCACAAGGAGAAACTCACTACTGAACTAGTGCTTGCATTGCCGGACTTTAGTTGACCATTTGAAGTCCAAAGTGATGCTTTGGACTTTCCAGTAGGGGGAGTGCTTATGCAAGATGGGCACCCTATGGCCTATGAGTCAAGGAAACTGAAAGACAAAGAGAAGAACTATCTAGTACACGAGATAGAAATGATAGGGAACATCCATTGTCTTTGAACTTGGAGGCACTATCTATTGGGTGTTCACACTATGACTTCAAGACTAACAATATCTCTTCAACCTATTTCAAGACTCAGGCCAAGTTAACCCCAAAGCAAGCTAGGTGGCAGGAGTTCCTAGGAGGGTTCAACTATAATATCATCTATAACCTAGGTAAAAAGAATGTTGTAGCTAATGCTCTTAGTAGAAAGTCACAATTAATGGCAATTGAGGATGTGCAAGAAGGGGCAACTCCAGAGGAGGGCCAAGTTTCACTTTTAGTAGAGGTACTGGAGTCTATCAAGCAGGGATTGGAGAATGATCCTCAAGATGTCAAACTATAGAAACAAGCCAAAGAGGAGTGGACTCAAAAATTCAATGTCAAGGATATTGGACTCATGGTGTTCACCAAGGACCAAGTCTATGTCCCCAAGTGGAAGAGCTTGTGGAGAGACCTCATGCACGAATGTCAAGACAACCTATGGGCTCGTCATCCAAGACATAAGAGGACCCTTGCACTCTTAGAAAGGGGCTTCTACTGACCTAGAATGAGGAAGGACATAGATGAGTATGTTCAAAGTTTCCTCATCTTTTAACAAGACAAAGTGGTGACATGATCTTTAAAAGACTTGCTTGAGCCCATGCCTGTTCCAATCAAGCCTTAGTCAAGTGTAAGTATGGACTTCACTACAAGGTTTCCTAATGTGGTCGGGTACACAAGTATAATGGTGGTAGTCGATAGGTTCTCAAAGTTTGGGATCTTTATGCCAAAGTATGGGATGTTGTCGACTACTACAAAAATGTGGTGACATACTGGGGCATACCTTTGAGCATAATCAATGTCAAAGACCCTAGATTCACTAGAAATTTTTGGGCCAAGTTGTTTGAAAACTAATGGGGACAAAGTTACTCATGTCAACCAACCATCACCCAAAGATCAACGTTAGACCGAGTAGATCAATGAAGTGTTGGTTGACTACTTGAGGCACTAACTTCTCATATAGTTCTTAGTGGGTACCTAAGTGAGTGCCCAAGTGTATTGGACCATCTCAAAGATTGGTAGGATAGAGTAGATATAGATCACCATCACTTGGTCAAGGTTGCAAAGAGAGTGAAAAGGTATGCGGACTCGAGCAAGAGGGTTGTTGACTCCATGGTAGGTGACAAGGTGCTTTTGAAGCTGGACTTGGACCAATTCAAGCCTATGGGAGGTTTTGAGCCATGCACTCACAAGAAGGTTTGATGGACCTTATGAAGTTATTATCAAAGTTGGTAAAGATCTCTACAGGTTAAAACTACCAGCTCACGTGAGGGTGCACCATGTGTTCCATGTGAGTCAACTTTGTCCACTTCATGAAGATTCAATGGAACCCAATAGAAATCTTCCAACTAGAGGGCCAACAAATGTATTGGACCTACAGGTTAAAACTACCAGCTCACGAGGGTGCACAATGTGTTCCATGTGAGTCAACCTCGTCCACTTCATGAAGATTCAGTGGAACCCAATAGAAATCGTCCAACTAGAGGGCCAACAAATGTATTGGACAAGCCATATCTAAAATTGGAAGAGGTACTTGCTAAGGAGCAAATTTTTGGTGACTACAGGTGGAGAGAATTTCTAGTTTAGTAGCGGGGCCAGGCTAGGGAGAAGGCTTCTTGGGAGAAAGCAAAAAGCCTATGGAAGTTTGAAGATAAGGTGTTGGAGTTCTTAGAGGGACTCTACACTAATCAGATAAGCCCTAAAAGAGTTGGGCACACTCTCCACATGCATCTAAGTGGCATGGTGCCAACATTAAGGAAATTAGCTATTTTCAACTAGAGGACCTAATGTAAGGGGATTGAAATGTTATCCCAAGAATGCAAAGCATGCCACCTACGCTCGAGTACCAACAAGCTACTCCTTACCCCATCTTTGAGTCTAGTTGGTAAGTTACAATTAAAGACCCAAAGTGCAGTGAGAGCCAAGTTACACATTGAACGACATGGATGTCAAGTTATTCTTCAAGGGTAACTAAATAGGAACAAAATCCCTATCCAAGTGGTTGGTAAGTTCCAAAGACTAGCACAATGTGGAGTCTACACCAAGTTATACTTAGGAATAATCTACACCAGGTCAAACTTGTAATGGGGGTGTACCAAGTTAGACCTATAATGGGGACACACTAAGTCAAACTTGGCTAGAGGATGCACCAAAGATGGACCCAAAAGGACACACTAAGTCGAGCATGAAAGTGGCTGCACCAAGTTGAGCTCAACAAGCCCACACTAAGTCAAACTCGGGAGGAGGACCCAAACAAGGTCAGTACGGATTTTAGGAGGTTGCAAACTCCTTGAAGCCCAACATTGGATCAAATGCCTAACAAGCCTAAAGTTGGAGTATTAGCTAAACCAAACTAGAGGGTTATTGGTCATATCAAAAGTTGTGGTAGTTTTCCCAACTTTGTGATCAACCTCCAGCTTTGGGAATCAAACTAATAGCTTATATAGCGGAATAAGAGTACCGTAGCCGCTAAATGACAAATTAGCTTTTCAATGTGATCAAAGCCCCCCAAAGCAAAGAACCATATTGGAGCAATCCAAAGAGGTTCAAAACGAGCAATTTCATTTAATAACCAAAAGTGACATTGCATTGGGGCCAACTCCCCAATCTCAAGGAGACCTAGGCCATGTGATTGATTTGGCAGCCCACGACGTTTTCATTTGTATTTCTTGTCTTGTTGGGCTTCAATATAAAAAGAAAAACAACCACAAAACGGCAAAAAGTTTTTGGAATCGCTTTTAGTGGGCGAATCGGATAATCACAGACTTAAAATATTTGGTCATACCTTACATTTGCGTGATGTTTTGAGGCGTCCAAGGAATATATCAAATAATATTAATGAGTCGGCCCAAATACTAACGTAGGTAGAAAAATATAAGGCATATTCGTTATCGTAAAAGGCATAGTCCACGCGTTGAACACAGGGAGGGGAGGCGGAGGCCTAGTTTATTCATTTATGTAGACAACAAGAGATTCAATGAATAAATGGTGCCATGTGATTGTGATCCCACCCCCAGATATCATGTCGGCCACTATCAGTAAATAGTGAGTAATATCGGAACGTGTTTATATTTTCAATAGAACGTAAAATTTTCCATTGCCACTTCACATGTGAAAGCATGCATCTATGTATGATATCTAAGAAATGATAATGTGAAAGATATTGGTCCATAAGAAATTAATACCCGATGTGAAAAGAGTCCGTAGCAGAAATTGTTTAGCTTGAATAATGTGAAGGTTAGAAAAAAAACTCTGTAATCAATTATATTTTTAATAATTAATTAAAAAATAATAATTTTTATTATGAAATCTATATATTAATGTTTGAAAATATAAATATTGGTTTCAAATTAAAAAAAATTAGCTATAACTAATAATAACGACTTAAAATTTTAATACGGTAGAATCTGTGTAAAGGCCGGTACTAAAAATCACAAATAATATATTGTATATTCTAATCCATTATGGATGTAATTATTGCACGTCTCTGCGCCTGACATTCTCTTTACTTCAAGTGAATGAGACGGAAAACAAAAACCATTATTCTATGTTTGTCATGATGCCGTGAAGTACAATAATTACAAATAGTTGAATTAGCTTAAAAGACTAATATGGACGTAGATCTGAGAGTTTGATAAAGTTAAGTAGACTAATTATATATTTGTCAATATCGTATAAAATAACTACATATGCGCACAAACACAACAGATCTTTCTTGACTTTGGTAGATCATTAGTTTATCATATCCCAAGACTACAAACAGTGCGACAAGCTTGTGATCGTTAAGTAGAGGCGCTGTAACATAGCATTTTCATAATGGATCATGTATGGGATCATATACAGTTATATGTCAGAAATCTCAGCACTAATATAAAGAAACAAACTAACAGAACTTTCATGAAATATGATCCGAAAGATCATACATAGTTATAAGTTACAAATCTCAGCACTAATTTAATGGAACAAACTAACACAACTTTCATGTGGTATGATCCAAAAGATCATACACAGTTATGGAAATCTCTGCACTAATTTAACAGGACAAACACACTTTCACTACCATACTCTATAATCTATGCTACGCCCTCTACTTATTTTTCGCTTCGGTTTGTTGATTTTTGTAGCTCAAAAGTGGGATATGATTTGCTTTAAAGCAACTCAAGATTAGATTTGGTTTAAATCAATTCGATTTGGATTTTTAGCAACAGCAGGATTTTTATTCTTTAATAGAGTGTTTCCGAGTTTGTGAGGATAAGATAAATCCTAGAGTTATTTTATGTGTAAATAAAGCCAAAGAAAGCAAGGAAAGATTCTTTCCTTGCACGCTAAGTAAAGCAGCTAGGCTTTATAAATGTAAGATTGTTGTATCAAACTTGTATTGTATTTTCGAAAGAAAAGTTTGCTGTTAGGCTGAATAGAAGATCCAACATTTGCAGGTTTTTCCCCGCATTGGGGTTTCCTGGGTATATCTGTGTTATTGTCTTTTGTGTTTGGCTTCATGTTATTTTTGCTTTCACTGTTATTAGTTGTTAATTAACCCAGTTGTATTAATTGTTATAAATCAGATTTCTTTCTGTGAATTTATTGTGCATTTAATCTGTTGCTGGGTTATAGAAATTAACATGGTATCAGAGCTCTAAACTCTGAGATTTCAAGAAAAAAAAAAAAGTCATCAGATTTTTGTCTCTAGTTCTTTTGTGGCTATGGCAAAGTGTTCGATACGAGGAGAGGCCGAGGGTGCGTCTAACTTCTTGCTGGAAGGTTCGGATTACGTCTGTTTCAAGGAGAAGGCGGATCTATGCTAGGACAGAAGTGACTCCACCAACAAATGATCCTGTTGCTTTAGATTCTCATTAAGTCAAAGAGGCCAAGGTTCTGAGGATTATCCGGATGGAGTAAGAGATCATTTAATTCCTCATTTATTGGGGAAAGACACGCCAAGGAGATGTGGGATACGCTCACAAAACTTTATCAAGCGACTATCAGAGTCGTAAGATGATGCTCAAGGACAAATTGCATAATACCAAGATGTCCAAAGGTGAGAGTGTGACCTCTTACTTGTCCAAGCTGACACAGGTTAGGGATGAGCTTGCTGTTGTTGGAGAGATGATTAAAGAAGATGAGTTGGTGCGTATAGCCTTGAATGGTTTTTCAAAGCACTGGGAAGTGTTTGTCAAGTGTGTTGTCGGCAGAGATCGGCTACCTGATTGGGCAAGACTTTGGGATGATTTTGTTCAGGAGGAGATCCGTGAAGGTGCTCATCGAGGAGATCAGACAAAGAAGGTTCAAGATGAAGAAAATCTTGCTCTTGCAAGCAAGGGTAAGAAGAAGTTCAATAAAGAGCAATCGGAAGGTTCTTCTTCCAAGAGTGGGAAGAAGAAAGATCTGAGCAAGATTAAATGTTTTTGCTGCCATCAGATGGGTCACTATGCCAGTCAATGTCCGAATAAGAAAAATAAGGATAAGCAGAAGAAGCAATTTGCTGCTACAGCAGAGGTGGACGAGTTTGCATCACGATTTGAAAATGAGTTTTCGCTCATTGCCTGTCTCTCAAGTTCAATTGCCAATAGGGTATGGTATATTGATAGTGGGGCTTCTCGCCACATGACGGGAGTCAAAGAATGTTTCACCAAGTTGGAGGAGAAGAAGCTGGATTTCTATATTGAGCTCGGAGATAATGCCAAGTACCATGCAACTGGTATTGGCACCGTCAAGTTTCATAGGGAGTCTGGCAAACCTTTGTTGGTGGAGGATGTGTTGTATGTCCCTGGCATGACAAAGAATTTAATCTCAGTTTTTGCCTTGGAAGACAAGGGTTACATTGTGACCTTTGAGAGGGGAAAAGTCTATATTCGTCCCAAAGATTCCAAGATTGCAAAAGTGATTGGTGTCAGGCATGGTAGCTTGTTTCGGTTACAGTTTGAGCCAGCACATGCGTTGGTTAGTCGCTGTAAAGGGATAGGAGAATTGTGGCATAGGAGGATGGCTCACCTTCACTATGGAGCACTTAATATTCTTAAGGAAATAGTGACAGGGCTTCCTGGGATGAAGACAGAAAAGCATGAGGTGTGTAATGGTTGTGCTCTTGGGAAATATGCGAAGACCAGTTTTCCAAGTAGCTATACTAGATCCGAAGGATTTTGATTGTACACCGGATGTGTGGATTTATGTCAAATATCCTGAATGGATATGAGTATTATGTTACCTTCATTGATGATTTCTCCGTGAAGACGTGGATATATTTCATGAAGAATAAAGATGAGGTCTTCAGTAGGTTCAAAGAGTTTAAGGCTCTTGTGGAGAACCAAACTGGGAAGAAGATCAAGATACTGAGGTTTGATAATGGAGGCGAATATACCTCGAATGCCTTCAAAGATTTTTGTGCTCAGGAAGGTATCAAGAAAGAGTTGACAGTTCCATACAACCCTCAACAGAAGGGGGTTGCTGAATGGAAGAATAGAGCTATCGTTGGAGCAGCCAAGGCCATGCTTCATGATCAGGATTTGCCTTGGTTCTTATGGGAAGAAGCTTGCAACACAGCTGTGTATTTGCAGAATAGGAGCCCTCACAAAGTGTTGGGAAAATTGACTCTAGAAGAGGCGTTCACTGGTAAGAAACCAGATTTGGGGCATATTCGCATCTTTGGATGCCTTGTGTATTGTCACATTCCTGTTGAGAAGAGAACCAAGTTGGAACCTACTGCAGAGAAGGGTATCCTTGTTGGGTACAGTGAAACTTCTAAGGCTTATTGGGTTTATATTCCTGCTCTCAGGAAAACAGTGGTTCCCAGAGATGTGAAGTTTGAGGAAGAGAGGGCTCTTCAGAAGTCAAGTAACTTGATGAATGAGGAGGAACAAACATCCACAGTTGAGGTAGCACAAATTCCTCAAACTTTAGTCACACAAGCTGGAGAGCAGAACAAGTAGGATAATCAGATAGAGGAACAAATAATTCCTCAGCCTCAGATTCCTATTAGTGAGAAGAGGAGAAACAAGGCAGCTAAGCAAACATTAAGAGAGGCTCAAGAATATGTAGGTGATCCTCAAGATTCAGTTAGACAAAGAAAGGCTCCTAGACGTTATTCAGATTATGTGGCACTTATGAGTGAATTAATTGAAGTAGAGCCTTCCAGCTTTTAGGAGGCATCCAAGCACCAAGTGTGGAGAGATGCCATGGTGGAAGAGTATTCTTCCATCATGAAGAACAGTGTGTGGGAGGTAGTACCAAGACCAGAAGATAAGTCTGTGGTGGGCTCGAGATGGCTGTATAAGATTAAGCATGCTGCAGATGGTAGTGTGGAAAAATTCAAAGCCCGGTTTGTGGCTAAAGGGTTTTCTCAGAAGGAGGGAGTCGACTATGATGAGACTTTTGCTCTAGTAGCCAGGTACTCATCCATAAGAGCTATCATTTCTATAGCAATACAGATGGGTTGGAAAATTCATTAGATGGATGTAAAGACGACCTTCCTCAATGGGGTGATTGAGGAAGAGATTTACATAGAGCAACCAGAAGGGTTTGAAGCACATGAGAGGGATTCTCATGTATGCAGGTTGAAAAGAGCACTGTATGGACTCAAGCAGGCTCCCAGGGTGTGGTATTCACGTATTGATAGTTACTTGCAGAGTGTGGGCTTCATCAAGAGTGAGGCAGATTCAAACCTGTACTATGTTCAGGTGAAGGGTGAACTTCTCATATTGTTGTTATATGTTGATGACCTATTTCTCACAGGGTCAGAGGAGCTCATAGCACATTGCAAGCAGGATCTTGCAGGAGAGTTTGAGATGAAGGACTTGGGGTTGATGCATTACTTTCTGGGATTGGAGTTGTGGCAGAAAGAGGGAGAGATCTTCCTTGGACAAGGGAAGTACTTAATTGATATCTTGAAACGATTTAGGATGGAAAACTGTAAGCCTATGTCAACGCCACTTGTGACCAATTGGAAGAAGATTGATGCTTCTAGATCAGAGGCAGTGGACCCTACTTTATACAGATAGTTGATAGGCTCTCTTATGTATCTGGTCAACACTAGGCCAGACATTTGTTTTGTAGTGAACTCACTCAGTCAGTTTATGGTGGAACCTAAATGTGTGCACTAGATAGCTGCAAAGCATGTTTTGAGATATCTCCGAGGCACAGTTGATTATGGGCTGAAGTATGTTCAACAGGATGGAGTGAAGCTCAAGGGGTTTATTGATGCAGATTGGGCAGGCAGTACAGTTGATCGAAAGAGCACTTCAGGGTGCAGTTTCAGTTTGGGATCAGGAGCAGTCTCTTGGTACAGTAGGAAATAGAAGTCAGTTGCACTGAGTTCTGCAGAGGTCGAGTATATGGCAGCCAATATGGCTACATGTGAGGCTATCTGGCTTCGAAAACTTCTAGCTGGGCTCTTTAATCAGGAGTTGGATCCTACAGTCATTTACTGTGATAATTAGAGTTGCATCAAACTCTCTGAGAATCCAGTGTTTCATGACAAGTCAAAGCACATTGAGATCAAGTACCACTTCATCAGAGATTGTGTGGAGAAGGGGATAGTGAAGCTCAATTACATTCCTACGGACGAACAAATAGCAAATATCCTGACGAAGGCCTTGATGAAAAGCAAGTTTGAATTCTTCAGGGACAAGTTGGGTGTGGTGCATAACACTTTCCTCGCTAAGAGGGAGTGTTGATTTTTGTAGCTCAAAAAGTGGGATATGGATTTGCTTTAAAGCAACTCAAGATTAGATTTGCTTTAAATCAATTCGAGTTGGATTTTTAGCAACAGCAGGATTTTTTTTTATTCTTTAATAGAGTGTTTCCGAGTTTGTGAGGATAAGATAAATCCAAGAGTGATTTTATGTGTAAATAAAGCCAAAGAAAGCAAGGAAAGATTCTTTCCTTGCAAGCTAAGTAAAGCAGCTAGGCTCTATAAAAGTAAGATTGCTATAGCAAACTTGTATTGTATTTTCGAAAGAAAAAGTTTGCTGTTAGGCTGAATAGAAGATCCAACATTTGCAGGTTTTTCCCCGCATTGGGGTTTCCTGGGTATATCTATGTTATTGTCCTTTTGTGTTTGGCTTCATGTTATTTTTGCTTCCGCTGTTATTAGTTGTTAATTAACCCAGTTGTATTAATTGTTATAAATCAGATTTATTTCTGTGAATTTATTGTGCAATTAGTCTGTTGCTGGGTTATAGAAATTAACACGGTTTTCATGAAGATTCTTTGAATCAGACACTGTATCGTTGGCTAGTTTTTTTGGACCCTTGACCGGTTTATTATCATGTTGTGGAGGAGTTCCTGGATCTTTCGGTGGATTTTCTGGACCCTTCACACTCGCAGTGACAGCCTGAACCCACAAACAACAACCAAAATCCAAGAATTAACGAGATCGTTTTGAAAATGTTGATATCAAGGAACTGTTCTTTATTCTTTTCAGAACTCTTTTTAGTCACAGATTAAGCCCAAAAACACACTATAGAGAAGAAGCACAATTGGTCGGAAGAGCTTAAACAGTCCGTATATTCTAATTTAGACTTTACCTAAAACAAAACTGGCAAGCAAATTAAAAAAATTATGCCCACATCCGTAACTAAAATACTAAAACTTCTAACTTGCAAGTGGCAGGAGGTCAAAGGTTCAAAACTCTACAATATGGTAATCTCCAGTAATTGTTCACTGTTATGTAGAATGTAATACTTACAATAGAAAACATTTGAATTATTCCTCCGGAGGCGGGCTTTGATTTCCTCGTGAAGAAACCGGTGGTTTTCTCAGCCATATTTAGCTCTTCTCCTAAGAGAATACACCCAAAACCCAAAAACCGTTAATTAAAAGAACAAGAAAGAAAGAAACAGATAGAAAGAAAAATATTTATTCATGATCTGATTAAAAAAATAACCTATTGTAAAGATTTCCTTGGCGCCTGGGGTCTGAGCAAGCTTATGAGCTTCTCCCTTTGGAACATGAGCGAGCTTATGAACATCTCCCTTTGGAACATGAGCAAAGCCTCGTTGAATGAAACTTACATTTCTCTATACGGTAGTATTGGAGAGTTTGAACCTTCGCATCGTCATGCTCCAAATGCTAGTCATCTTGAGCCACTGGTAAGAGTGATCATTAGTTCTACTTATAGATGTTTTAGTTCTTGTTCGCTAGTCTGTTTCCGAGAAATTGCAGAAGGAAGGTCATTGAATGTTCAGAGAAAGTCCTGCATGGCACAGGCATTGAATGTTATCTTGTCGCATATAAGAGAGTATTTCCCGGTAACTAGCGTCATAACATATTTTTGTCGTTTTACAGTAGTGGTAAGAAGTTTAGCTACATCTTTAATGTGATATGTAAATTATCAATTTCGCGGAAATCTCACTTTACAGATGAGCTCTTGCAACATATAACGTACAAAAGACACGAGGAGAAAGTAAGACGAATGAGGGCGAAAGACGAGCAATAAATGCCCATAGCTAATAAAATCTTCTATAAATCTTGTATCAAAGAATGTGCTACCGTGCGTACAAAAATCTCTACCCAAGAAGAGACTACGCAACTTCCCGCTCATCTCTTACCACAACAATTTCCTAATCACGAGGGAAAAATATAATAGCACGGAAATACCTATCTATTGTTGATTTCATTGAAAATTTTATCTTTTTAAAAGTTTATCCTCGGCGTTTGAGCTCTGCGAAAAGTCACCTTCAATAAATTCTATCAGTAGTTAGATGGTGAGGGTGAACCCTCGTATTACTAGTTCAGACGTTATCCATCTTCAGCCACTCGTAGTCCCTAGTAATTGTGATTTCTAATTCATTACCCATGTTTTTATTGCTAAATATAATCCAATTTAAAGATGTTATTAAATAGTTTGATAGGTACATATATTTATAATTTTATTAGTAGTATTTGGTTCATAAAGATATAACTAGTAATTATATTTTAGTGTGTAATGGGTATGTTGATGATGATTGCATTATTTAGTTTACTATTTTTAAAATAAAATGGGATAATTCATGAGGTCATTAAATAGGTGATGTTTTGTGTGTCAATCATGTCTCTATAGATAGGTGGTCATTTCAAATTGTTAGGTCTCATAAATTAGATAGAATTAAGGTGCACTACCTACCAAAATTTGGTCCAAAAATACATTCCAACGGATCTTTGTTCACTACACCATATTCTCCCCCTTGCATTGCATTAGTGCAATATGGAGTCACTCTATGGATGAATTGTGTAAAGAAAATAAAACGCATTTTTTATAATTTTTTTTGCTTTTTCTTGGAGTCATTCTTATATAGTAGACCATTGAGTAACAAAAGTATTGGTAAGTTATAACATTAAAATATTCTTTTAAAAAATTTAAAAGGATATTTAGAATTTCCTAGCAACATTGGACGGCTTGATAATTAATTTGGTTTTCTTTTGGTACTTATATCTTTTTGTAAGTGAGAAAGAATAGAATGCTAAAAATATATTTTTTCATAAATGAATTATTACAATTCATTGTATATCAAAGTACTTTGTTGTCTATGTTGAATAATAGTTGATTGGAGTTTGGAAGTTAAGAAAGTCCATAATCAAAAGCTAGTTTCTATTCAAGCATATAACCATATACATTGTCGGAAAAATGGTATAAGATTTTTCCTCCTTGAATTGCACATGTCACGCCTTGGATGGTCCTCAACAATGTTGAACCAACATATTCACTATTTTAAAAAAATTAAAAAAATATTTAAATTGTTTAAATTTATAAAACATAAAAAATAAATATTTAAATAATTCATCAATTTATATGAAAAGTTTAAAAGATGTAAATTACAAAAATATTTTAAAATAATATTTTAAATAATTGAAATATATGCCAATGAAAAAAAGATTAAGTATATTGATATTTGATTTTTTTTTTATACAACAGGGGCATCCCCGCGACCCATATATTGATATTTGATATTATCAATGTGATATACATAATCAAATTTCAAACTACAATTCTTTTGAGAAATCAAACATAGATTGGGAGAGATGCATTTTTTTAAAATATGGTACTCAATTTTTTGAAAATGATTATATTTTCAATTCATTGAAAATTTCAATGGGTGCACACATCTAAAGATTTTGGCTAATTAACTTGGTTTATGCATCCAAAAGCTACCAAAAAAAAAAGTGTCAAAGCAAGATTCACCCAGTCCAAACATATAAGAGACTTATCCATCATTTAATATTATCCACCTTTGTTTTAGAGGTTTATAGCATCACATGTTTGTCAACCTCCCAAAAGTATATACAAACCAAAGATATATTCTTGCAATACTGTGCTAATCAAATTCCTAACATGAAATAGGCTTTACAAAGCAAGCTTTTCCTTTCATTTATTTTTTCTTGGTGAGATCCCTCACCAAACTCATTCAAAATAAAATTTCAATTTCAAGAGCACTTCCAACACAAAACATACTTGCCACCATGGAGTTGAAACCATTGGAAAGCTAGCTAGTGAGCCAAGCTAAATATAGAAAGAAGCCCAAGTTTGCTATAGAGCATGTAGGATATCACTAGACAAGAATTTTGGTAAAATTCATTCTTCTGAAGTTTGGGTCAATAGACACCCAACCCTTCAAAGCTTGAGATAGGGTTTTGTAAAGTGAAATCTACAAGATTGTTTGTCTCAAGTTTTTGCTTGTCTTGTTTCTTGTGGGCCTAAACTATCCTATATAATTGAGTTGAGTAGATGCCTAAAGTGTAAAATATCAATTTGAAGTAGATGGGGCCTATGTTTGGTGGATGTGAGTGTTTTATTAATTAAATTCTAGAGGGGGTCTTGTGTTTGAACTTCACTTTAGTTCATTTTGATGCAAGTCTAAACTATCATAGATTGAACAAAGAGTTTCATAGATCCCAAAAATGATTACACATATCAATTATAATGCATGCGTAGCATTGTCTGTGTGTGCAAGTTTCCCATGTTTGTGGTAATGTATGACAATATTGATGTTCATAGATCCCAAAAATGTTCACACATATAATGCATATGTAGCATTGTGTTTGTGTGTAAGTTTTCTATGTTTGTGGTAATATATGAGAATATTGGTGTTTATGAATCTTTTTAGCTGAGTTATCAAATCAGATGGTTATAGTTTTTGTTTTATGGATGATTTAAAGTGTTTTGATCATTCTATGCATTTTATTTCTAATTTAGTGAAAATATTATTCTGCGTTTCCCCAAATACTTAGAAACAAATTAATAACAAGTATATATCACAACATTAATTCTTGAGTAAATATTTACTTATATAAAAAATATTCTAACTTATATTTTGTTGGAAAATACTAATAAGAAATCTAATTCTTTAACCCATAGTAAATTTGATCTCTACAAGATAATTTCCCCCAAAAAAAAAACTTAACAAATCTCGAATCATGAAACATAATTGTGAAAGTTCATCCAAACTAGATACGCTTAGATTTTAGACTAAGGAAAGGACAATACTATGTGATGGGAACTAGGATAGCATCCCAAAATCCAAGGAAACAACCACAAGAAGAAAAATGTTTATGGAATCGGTTTTAGTGGGCGAGTCAGATAATCAGACTTAGGATGTTTGGTCATACTTACACATTTGCGTGATGTTGTTTTGTCTTGTCCATTTAATATATCAAATAAATTGAGCTGGCCCAAATGCTAGTTGGTAGGTAGAAAAATATAAGGCATATTCGTCATCATGAAAGGCATAGTCCACGCGTTGAACACAGGGAGGGGAGGCAGAGGATTAGTTTTGGTGTAAGCTGGTATTATTTATTCACTTAGAACGTAGATAACGAGAGATTTGATGAAAAAATGGTGTCACGTTGATTAGGATCCCACCCCCAGATACCATGGTCGGCCACTACCAGTAAATAGCGAGTAATATCGGCATGTGTTGATAACAGGCGCAATGCCATGCTTCGGCTGTTGCATGGAAACCGTCTGAGTCAATACGTTCGTCAAGCTTAGCTTGTCATGAACAGTGAAACATCTCTTGGCCTTTTTCTGTGGACGTTGATGTTATAGGCCACAGTCTGTGCACTGAAAAAGATAGACATTATCAAGATAGAGGACTTCTTTCAAATTGTTTTTTGTGTTCTCATATGCAGAGAGTCTTTAAGGATAATGCGAAGATTGATAATCAACCAGACAAGATAAAGTTTAAGTTGCATGGAAAAGATCTCTTGTGTTCCAAACAGTTCCAATGTTTGGTTAAATTCGGATTGCACGGCTGATCCTATGTGATGTGTGGGATCATTGTTCTTGCCTCTTGATTGTAATGGTCTATTTTGGCTACTGACTTATGTATTTTTGTTACATTCTACTGATTGCATCTTCTTAATTGTATTTTTCTCTGTATTATTTCAATAAAAAAAGATAGAAGACTTTTCTCATCATGGATGGGAGTGGGAAAATGGTTTATGTAATTAATAAAGTTCATATTCTCAATAGAATTGTAAATTTTGCAACTTCACATGAAAGCATATCACGAAATGAGAATGTGAAAGATATTGTCTAGAAGAAATTAATAACTGATGTGAAATGAATTGGTAACGTAATTATATATCTTAAATAATAACTGATGTGAAATGAATCGGTAACGTTATTACAAATAATGTGAAGGTTAGGAAAAAAAACCTTTGCAATCAATTATATTTTTTATAAATAGTTTAATTACAAAATTTATTTATTGTTTTTAATAGGGCTGTATCTGTGTAAAGGCAGGTACTAAAGAATATGGACGTACATCTGAAAGTTTGATAAGCTTAAGTAGACTAATTATATATTTGATAATATTGTATAAAATAACTACATATGCAAATTTATTGCAGCATTTACAATCACGAGGCTTGCATTAACAGGTCTTTCTTGACTTCGGCAGATCATTAGTTTATCATATCGCAAGACTTCAAACAATTTGACAAGCTTGTGATCGCTAAGCAGAGCTTTAACACAGCAAACTAACAAAGCTTTCACTACCATACTCTATAATCTACACTTTAACACAGCAAACTAACACAACTTTCACTACCATACTCTATAATCTACGCTTACATCTATGCTACACCCTCTACTTATTTTTTGCTTCTAGGGTTTTCATGAGTACTCTTTGAATCAGACCCTGCATCCTTGGCTGCTTTTTCTGGAGCCTTGACTGGATGATTATCATGCTTTGGAGGAGATCCTTTATCTGGGGGTGGTTTAGTTGGACCCTTCACACTTGCAGTGGCACCCTGAACTCACAAACAACAACCAAAATCCAAGAATTAACGAAATCGTTTTGAAAATGTTGATATCAATGAACTATTTTTTATTCCTTTGAGAACACTTTCGAGAAGAAGCACAATTGGTCGCAAGAGCCTAAATAGTCCGTGTGTTCTGGTTTAGACTTTACCTTAAACAAAACTGCCAAGCAATTAAAAAAATTTATGCCCACATCCGTAACTAAATTACTAAAACTTCTAATTTTCAAGTGACAGGAGGTCAAAGGTTCAAAACTTTACAAACAATATAGTAATCTCCAATAGTTTTTCACTTTAATGTAGAATGTAATACTTACAGTAGAAAACATTTGAATTATTCCTCCGGAGGGAGGCTTTGGTTTCCTTGTGAAGATACTGGTCGTTTTCTCAGCCATATTTGGCTCTTCTCCTGAGAGCATACACCCAAAACCAAAAACTATGTCAATTAAAAGAACAAGGAAGAATGATATACAAAGAGAAACATATATTCATGATTTGATTAAGAAGTAACCTTTTCTAAAGATTTGCTTGGCGCCTGGCGTCTGAGAAAGCTTATGAGCAACTCCCTTTGAAACATGAGAAAAGCTTGGTTGAATGAAACTTAAATTTCTCTGAGGAGTAGGATTGGAGAGTGTGAACCCTCGCATCGACATACTCCAAGTGTTAGCCATTTTGAGTCACTGGTAGAAGTGATCATTAGTTCTACTTATAGTTATTTTCTTCTTTGCTAGTGCGTTGAGTCCTTCCGAGAAACAGAAGAGAAATTGCAAAAGGAAGGTCAATGAAAGTTTCAGAGAAAGTCCTGCATGGTACAGGCATTGACTGCTATTTTGTCGCATATAAGAGAGCTATTTCCTGGTAACTACTGTCAAAACATCAGTGGTAAGAAGTTTCTTTATCAAAATATCTTTCAAGAGAGACATTTTTTATTTTTATTTTTATCAAAGCTAGGGGAAGGGACCCACTTATCATTCATGTTGTAATAGTGGTTCACTCCATATTTATCTTATTTTCAGTATTTTTTTTGCATTTTAATCACTATATATGCTGCAGAAAAATTTATAATTCCTGAAGAAGTATATTCGAGCTCACAGGTTATATACACTGCAGATTTGTATTAAATGTGTGTATAATTTTGAGAGTTGTATGTGTTTATCTATTTGGTAGTGAGCTTCTCGTTCTAAGTGTCAAAGAATCTTTTGTATTGCTAGTCAGTCCTCTTAAAATTCTTCTGTGTCCTCTCTTTGTTGTAGTTTCTTTGGCTGCAACAGTTTTTCTGTATCTTGTTGTTTTGTAAATTATAACTCAAGATTTAAAAGGGCTGTGATACCATATTGAACAGAATAAAATATTTGAAATATAATAAATGAGAATGCAGCAAATAAAAATACTTAAATATTATATATTCTTAGATATCAAATTACTTAACAGCTTGTGTATTTCTTATTAATACACAAAGGTAGAGTTCCCGCTATATTTATAGATTTATAGAAATCTCTAGAAGGTCCTAGAATGGCTAATAGAAGCCTTAAAAAGAAAAATCTAGAAGAATGTGGATGTTTCCATATGATGGAATATTAGATAAACATTATCTTCAATATATTCCAATGAGACATTAAAAGTTGTTATGAAATAGACTTGACATGGACTTGACATGCAATGTAAATGACTAAGACTCCATTTCAAACAAGAAGGCACTAGTATATAGTGACTCGATTGATGCACTTTTTAATGTATATTAACCAATGGATCTTGTATATATTGTTTTAAAAATATTTTAGAAGTGATTTTAGGTACAAATGGAGTGGCTTTGCACTCATTTTCTAAACCCAAATGTCATTGGCATAGGGCCGCTCTCCCAGCTACCTTGCTTTATTTCTCAAGTGTGCTTATCATTTGGCTGCTCTATTATATCAGGTTGCATTTTTTGACATTATTATCATACTGTCCTATGCTCACTTTCACGGTTGTGTGTTGGGCAATACAAGAAAGTTGGCTCCTACATTTATTGAAGGTCTTGTTATTGCAATGAATGCACTGATTAATGAACATAATGTCCTATCATGAATATAGAGATATACTGCAATAATATTAGATTACGAGTCAAAATGCAGCTAGCCTTGGCTGCCAACAATGAATGAAAGGTCTCCATGATATAGACTTGGCATGCAACGTAAATGACTTGAGACCCATTTCAAACAAGGTCTCAGTATATGGTGACTTAATCAATGCATTTTAAAATGTTGGATTAACCAATGGATCTCGTATATTGTTTTAAATATACTTTAGAAGTGAGATAAGGCTCTAAATAGAGGGCTGGGCTTAAGTGTCACACACTAAGCTCTGACTTTTTGGGTGAGTCAAAAAAAATAAAATTCCGTTGCTGTTTCCGTTTAACTTTTACCGTTTAACTTTTCAGTACGTCACTGTCACGACTGGGCACTGTCACTGCTGGGCTTCGTACCCTTCACTGGACTTCGTACCAGTGTTCCCGTGCCTGTATCAATGAGTTTTACATTAACTAAAATATTTCTTCTCCCATATTTTCTCGAGCCGAAAGTTTTGAAGATTTGTTCAAATGAAAGTGCTTTGGAATGCTAAGTAGCCTAGTTTTTTTTTTTTTCTGCCGCACGAATTACCTACTTATAGATTTAAGGTTATTTATTTTATTTTAATTTTTTTAATTTATATAAAAATGTTTAAGAAGATTAAATAATGCAATGAATTAATATATTAAATTTTAGTAAATTGATTGCATTAAAATAATTGATATAGGTATATTTGAAATGTTTTTATAAAAAAATTGTTCATAAAGATTAATAATAAATCAATTATTATAATTACTTATTTATATATTATATTTTGTATATTATGTTTTATTATATATAATATAATATATAATAAGACAATGTCAATATTTTATATTATTTTTTATTTATATATAACATTACTATATATTATATACATCACTATTCATACTATGTTATATAACTTATTTTTATACAGTTTGATTTGATGTCATAGTCACGGTAGGGTTTAGATGAGCAATCATCTCTAATGGAAGATTAGGATCTCAAGTAGCTCATGGAATAAAAAAAATTTAAAAGTTTAGACTTAGATTATGAATGTAAAAATGATAGTGGCATATTATGAGATCTAAAATTAAACTTTAATATGATTCTTAAAGATGGGTGAAAAATATATAAAATAAAGGTTAAAACCATTGTAAAAGACAGTAACAATGTAATAGTAATGAAACAAAATGATTTTTTAAAGAGATATTTTCTTTAAAAGTAAGATGTATATGTATAAATATGTTGATATGGAAAACCCTAATATGGATAAGAAATCTTAAAAATAAATTATATTGTGTGAGGTCAAAGAGGTTCACCAAATATAAGCTAATTAAATAAATATAAACGATAGTTGAGACTAATAAATCATATTATTGTACTAACTAAGGGATAAAGACAATCATTCTTTTCATGATAAATTATATTATATAATATATTATAATATAATATGAACAAGTGCCTATTTATTGGTTAATTGATAAATTATCTATGGAATATTAACTTAGGGGAAACTCAAATCATAGTTTGAAAAAATAGCTCTCAATAAAAATATTTCTTCAAAATAAAATAATCATACCAATAAAATAATTATACCATACCAAATATTATTTAAGTGTACTTATCTATGAATTCTTTATGTCCTTAATTTTTGAATTTTGTAATAAAATCTCAAGTATTTCAACTCATAGATTTGTAGAAAAAGTAAATTTTAACATATTTTTATAACCAATTATGATTGCAATAATTGATGAAAAATAAAACATAAAAAAATATTATTAATAATATCATGAATTTATCCACATGCTCATCATCATATATAAATTTTAAAAAATAAAATAGTTTTAATCTAGAGTAATCCAATAATATGCATATAAATAAGTACACATTAAATTAGATTAAATAAAAAATATAGTTACTTAGCTTTGTGTTTAAATGTGAAAAATTAGCTTTGTGAATCATAATATTATTGGATTCACAAAGCTAATTTTTCACATTTAAACACAAAGCTAAGTAGCTTTATTTTTTATTTAATCTAATTTATTGTGTACTTATTTATATGCATATTATTGGATTACTCTAGATTAAACTTAAAGGGAAGATTTTTTTCATAACTCTAATTTATCATCTATTTTATTTTTTAAAATTTATAAATGATGATGAGCATATGCATAAATTCATAATATTATTAATAATATTTTTTTATGTTTTATTTTTCATCAATTATTACAATCATAATTGGTTATAAAAATATCTTAAAATTTGCTTTTTCTACAAATCTATGAGTTGAAATACTTGAGATTTTATTACAAAATTCAAAAATTAAGGACATAAAGAATTCATAGATAAGTACACTTAAATAATATTTGGTATGGTATAATTATTTTATTGGTATGATTATTTTATTTTGAAGAAATATTTTTATTGAGAGCTATTTTTTCAAACTATGATTTGAGTTTCCCCTAAGTTAATATTCCATAGATAATTTATCAATTAACCAATAAATAGGCACTTGTTCATATTATATTATAATATATTATATAATATAATTTATCATGAAAAGAATGATTGTCTTTATCCCTTAGTTAGTACAATAATATGATTTATTAGTCTCAACTATCGTTTATATTTATTTAATTAGCTTATATTTGGTGAACCTCTTTGACCTCACACAATATAATTTATTTTTAAGATTTCTTATCCATATTAGGTTTTCAATATCAACATATTTATACATATACATCTTATTTTTTAAAAAAGAAGAACTCTTTAAAAAATCATTTGGTTTCATTACTATTACATTGTTACTTCTTTTACAATGGTTTTAACCTTTATTTTATATATTTTTCACCCATCTTTAAAAATATATTAAGGTTTAATTTTAGATCTCAGAATATGCCACTATCATTTTTACATTTATAATCTAAATATAAACTTTTAATGTTTTTTCTTAATTTTTTTTTAATTCCATGAGCTACTTGAGATCCTAATCTTCCATTACAGATGATTGCTCATCTAAACCCTACCATGACTACCACATCAAATCAAACTGATATCTGTATAAAAATAATTTATATAATATAATATGAATAGTGATGTATATAATATATAGTAATGTTATATATAAATAAAAAATAATATATAAAATATTGACATTGTCTTATTACATATTATATTATATATAATAAAACATAATATACAAAATATAATATATAAATAAGTAATTATAATAATTGATTTATTATTAATTTTTATGAAAAAAAATTTATAAAAGCATTTCAAATATACCTATATCAATTATTTTAGTGCAATCAATTTACTTGTATTTAATTTACTTAAATTTAATATATTAATTCATTGCATTATTTAATCTTTTTAAACATTTTTATATAAATTAAAAAAATTAAAATAAAATAAATAACCTTAAATCTATAAGTAGGTAATTCGTGGAGCAGAAAAAAAAATACTTAGCATTCCAAAGCAAATTTCATTTGAACATATCTTCAAAACTTTCGGCTCGAGACAATATGGGAGAGAAATATTTTAGTTAACGAAAAACTCATTGATGCAGGCACGGGAAGACTGGTACGAAGTCCAGTGTAGGGTACGAAGCCCAGCAGTGAATGTGCCCAGTCTGACAGTAACGTACTGAAAAGTTAAACGGAAACGGCAACGGAATTTTTTTTTTTTTGAGTCACCCAAAAAGTCAGAGCTTAGTGTGTGACACTTAAGCCCAGCCTAAATAGAGTGGCACTACTCTCATCTTCTAAAAGAAAATGTCGTTTACATAGGGTTTCTCTCCCATATACCTTTCTTTCTTTATCAAGTGCTCTTGTCATTTGTACTCTCCATCTTAGTGGGATTGTATTTTTCACCATTCATTTAACACTCCACTGTACATAATTTATGATCCGACGCCTATCAAGTTTAAAAGGTCGGTTTTTAGTCATTGGGGGAGGAAGTCAAGGTTCTTCTAGTGGTAGTTGAAGAATCTCTAGGAGCAAGTGTTTTTCTATAGATTCAATCATTCCATTTGTCTAGTTGTAGAAAAGTAGTGAAGTTGTCAAGCACATGAACGATATAATAAATGGGTATTGTATGGCTAATGTCTCCAAAATGGATTTTATACATTTAGGGGAATATCGGTCTTACTGTAGAAGGTTCTCTCGTGTGACATTTATTGACATGATTTTATTAGGCATTTTGAAAATGTGGAAAAAATTTAAAATATTGCAAATATTGTAATAATCACAAATTCTCTTCGTTGGGAAGTTTGCAATTATTTTGTGGATTATTAAGTGTGTTTGATGCATTATATCTATAATATAATGTGATTTGTGTATAAATCAATTCTTCGGTGTTTCATTTCATTGTTTCTCTTTCTATAATTTGTGACTTTGTATCTCAAATAAGATAGGCACTAGTCTTTGGTTCCACTTGACCAATCTCACATTATTAAATACATCATTTAAAATTTAACCATTAGTATATGAATGAAACATTAAATTTGTGCACCCATAACCTTATAATACAACCAAGTATTTATCATTAAGAGAGCCATGAAATTAATGTCCTTCATAAGGGTTATGCTTGCATATTTTCATTAGCTATATAGGGGTTTTCAGACAATTGATTATTCTTGGCTCAATGACAAGCTTTAGGGTCAAGTCAACATGTTGGGATTGGTTGTTAATTTTTGTTGTCCATCTTGTTTATTTTAATATTTATTAGGTGTACCCTTGGGATCACCCTTTTGGGTCTAAGTTGAGCCAAAGAGTAGAAGATAAATCCTAATCTCATAGAGTTGACCTTAAACCCTCCACAAGCTATGGATGAATTGATTTCACTTGGATGATGAGAAACCTAGTTTTATGAGTGAAATTTCATTCTAGGAAGTAGAACTATAGTTTTGGGACCCAATATACTAGGTTTGGAGGCAAACAAGGTTTTATTTTAGGTTATTTTACCCTGTCAATTATATCACAATGTGATTCAAATTTTCTAGCCCACTTTCAATATTTTAGCACTAGTGATTTTAATGGTTTAGGGTGTGGTAACTTATCTAAGGAATAAGCCTTATTTGGAGTCTTTTACTAATTTAAGCATAATGCCTTATAGAGTCAATATGTATTCTTTTGAAGGGATTGGAATGGTTGTACTACTTGAATTTGTGACTAATCAGAAGCAAATATTTGTTTTTGTGTTGGGTCTTACATTTTATTAATATGGTTTATTGCAATTTTGGGCTATTCAGCTGCTTTTCACTTGGAAGTGGGACCAGTGGTCCATCATTACACGAAGTTTTGGAAATAATTTTCTAATTGATTTAGTTTAGGTTCTATCATCCAAATATCTTTTGTTTTCATTAGGTTTGATGATAATTTTTTCACATGTGATTGTCAAAAGAAATTTGAATGAATGCTGGTTTTCTTTTCCTATGAGGTTCTTGTCAATGTCTTTGAGAAATATATACTAGCTTTTGCATGTGCCTAATTTTTTAGATTTTATCTCGCTTGTGGGAAATATCATTTATTTTACCCTATGTTTTGTATTTCTCATTCTTTCAATTACATGCTTGTAGGGGGGTTTCTCTTTATTTAGGTCTCTATGGACAATAACATTTATTTTACCCTACTTTTTTAAGTTGTAATTGTTGCTTTTGTCAAAATGATTTCATATAAAACTAAATTTTCTTTTTAGGTATGATATAAACCATTCAAGATGGGTACTTGTTTTCTATCTTGGGTTTTGACAATGAATTTATATCAGATATAGTTTAGTTCTTCATTGTCAACAGTTACACTAGATATGTCTTGTACACATCATTACAATTATTTCATACACATCCAACCATCTTATTGATAAGGAAGAAATCTAGGAAGCTTTCATATTTCATTGAGGGCACTATCTTGATTATTTGATTTCTTTTGCAATAATAGACATGAAAATATTATGTTTATCAACCACTTGACGCCAAGAAGTGTCCCATAATGAAGTGTTATTGAACTAATTATGTTTATCCCACGTATAATTTTTTTTAGTGAATGCATCATTTTTATTTATTCATTTTTTTAATTTAGAATAATGTTTCTTGAAATATTCTTGCAATGGTGTGAGTTTCCCTATAAGTTTTGTTGAGAGCATTTTATTTGGTGGATGAAATGGAATGTAGTTGAAGAAACATATTATTTGGAAAATAATAAACTAGTAGATACTTGGTGCAAAGTAGAAAACATCTAGGAATTTACATGGAGCTTGTTAA
>VDFB02325047.1:0-21500 GCA_007258455.2 Sequoia sempervirens | reverse complement strand
GTAGGACATAATTGGTGGATGCTAAGTTGGGAAAGGAAACCGATGGATGATCATGCAGGGGAATCATTCAAAGGAGTCAATTGAGGAGCGATGACGGAAGATTCCCCACAACAGACAATTGTAATCGCCTTGCATTTATGGCATTGAAAAATCACGGGCGTTACTATAGCATTGAGTCCACATTTGGGCATGCATGTCTGACTGGGTTCCTTGCAGGTGTAACTACTCTGCCACTCTTTTCCTATTTTCCCTAAATGACGTCCTCCCAGTTAGTGGGAGTTGACCGCCTTGCTAGCTAGTTGAATAAATATGGATTTGAATCTCCTTCTAAGGAGTTTGGCCCTTAGTTATTGTTTGTTGAAAGATGATATTGATGTATTGAGAATTCTCTATTTTTCTATACAACCATGTTGATTACTTTGTTTTTACATAATTTTGAATGAATGAGATGATAGTCTGAATTTGAGTATTTAAGCTTGTATTAGTTTTAGTGGATACTCATCCAAGGGGGACCACTTGGTGAGTAATCATTTTCTTAGAATAATTAGCTTAGTGTTAATTTATGTACTTAGTTCAAAATTTGGTATTGATTGTTCCTGCAGCCACTAGAAGTCCATTCTATGTCTATTCCTACAACTAAAGCAGACATAGTAATTTCATATCTATTCACCCAGATCTTTATTCTTGTTATGCATCTCAGTTTAGTATAGTCGTTGGTTAATGCTTAGCCTTTGCATTATTTCCTTCCTGCAATTTACTTTCAGTATTGTGTGTTTCTTAGCCATAGGTTAGAGATGGCTACTTAGGAATTCCTAGTGCACATACAATACTGACCCATTTCAAGTATACATCCCTGGGTTGACAAGTTCAATGCACCTCCACGATGGTCAAATAGCTATTCAGGTTAGATGTCCAGTCTCTAAATCATGGCTATAGAATCCCAGTTAGGAGATCCTCGTAGGAGGCTGACATTTTTGGTGTCATTTTTGGGGATGGTGTCAAGCTAGGAGGTTCTTCAGAGTCATTGATAATATTTCTATTATAGCATTTCTTCCAAGCTATTCTTAGAATACCCCCCGTTTAGGTGAATAGTGATTTGTTGTTCTTTTGCTCATTCCTTGTGTGAGCTAGTTGATGCTGAGTTGATACTACAAAAATTTGAGATCCCAAGTCTGCCCAGAACAAAGAAAAAAGAACCATTTGACTAATTTTGAAGCTTCCATTGAAGACCCAAAATCATATTGATTGCCCTTTGCCTTGAAAATCTATCAAGAAAACATGGGTGATACCTTCTTGTTTGAATATGACCTACTCTATCCGGATCATGACTACACCACTGATGCTCCTAAGCTTAAGCTACTTCCCACCACTTTGAGAGAGGCTGCACTAGGATGGTTCATGAGTCTAGGCAAAAATACCATGGAAACTTAGGAGGACATGAAGATAAAGTTATTTGGAAAATAGAAGGAATATTGTTGGGGCAGTGATACAAGAGGAAGTGATACCTATAGGATGCAGTAGAAGGAAGATGAGAGCTTGGAAGATTATCTTTCAAGGTTTTTGTCCTACATGTAGGAATCTCCACACCATGCACCTAATGAAGAATCTTAGAAGCTTCTTTTCTTTTCAGGAATCAATGAGAGTTATACTGATGCTCTAGACTTGATGGCATGAGGAGATATCACTCAAGTCTCTTGGGAAGATATCAAGGAAATATGTTAGGACTATTCTAGGACAACTTCAAAAGAGGAGAGAATTTATGGAGTTCCAAGGATGGAGATCACTGATGTGTTAACATATTTCAAGCAAGATATTACAAACAACCTAGCTACTTAGCTAGCTATACTTCAATCCAAAGACAAACATAAGGATTGGAGATGCAAGATGGTAATTGAAATTGATAGAAAGATTCCACCTAAGGAAGATCAAGTCTACTTTGGTGCACAAAGGAATCCCTGGGTTCCAAAATAAGGTATGTTATCAGCTCCATTATCTTTTCTGGGCCAAACTAGGTAGATAGTTTCATGCAGCTATTTTCTCAATCCTAGCAACCTGCCATAATGCCTCCACCTACTAATGCACATAGATTTACTCAGCCACCAGCTCATCCCACACCCTACCAAAATAACACACCACGACTGCAACCAATATGCCTTGCTGATTCAAACCAATTCCTTGCATATGCTATTCACTCGTGTTCAGAAACTATTGTATCCACTCCTACGTCCATCACCATTGAGCTACCTATGGAAGAGAAGCAAGAACCTTTGAATGATCCTATTCAGCCAACAGTTCCTAACCATCCTGAACAAGAGCCACCATTCCCTCAAGAATTAGAAGTTTCCAAGTATGAGAAAGGAAAGGAGGATGCAACTCTCGACATCATGGGTATTCAAACATCCCTATTTCAGGCCATAGAGGATGTCCCTATACATGGCGGAACAATCAAGGAAGCTTATCTTAAGGAGGCAGAAAAGAAGGAAAAATGCTCGACTACAGTCCACAAAATGAGACAGTTTGTTGGCAGCATGCCTGGGAAAGAGACCCTTCCCAAGTACAGTAATCTAAACAATCATGTAGCAGCTGTTATCCACGAGATTCAAGTAAACAATTCCCTGAGTGACTCAGGGGCGGTGATCAATGCGATGACTAAGCATGTCCTACAACAACTAAAAGTTGCATGCATGAGACCTCCTCCTACTATTCTATAGCTTGTTAATGATTCCACTATGGATCCTGGTGATATAGACCTCCTAGACTCATCGAAGCATCCAATGGACCCCATGATTTTCTCTTTATGGCCACATGACAATGAGGGAACTAGAGAAGTTAACTCAATGGTGCACTTCACAATGTTAGGTAGAATGTCCTTCTTGCAGTTTCAAGACAAGGAAGAGGTGTTATCGGCATAATCTAGAATGTACAAGAAGAGGAACGAGTACCGGGTTGGTGGACCTACTGTCCCACCTTTTGGCTAAATTAAGGTACATAGTTTTTCATAATAAAGATTTCCACCTTAGTGGAAATCCATTTCTTCACCCATCCACTCATCCATCCATTTGTACCACCTTTCTCTATCTCTTCCATCATTTCATTCCACCTCACTCCATTTCGCTTCACTTTTGATTAATTGCTCAATCATTTCAAAAAAGGAAAATTAGTACTTTCGAGCTCCTTGATCTTTGTAACACATCCTTCACATGATTAGGTATGTAGGTAATTCTCATCTCTTAATTACCTTTTGCGTGCATTTATTTAATCATTGCACATTATTATAGGTGATTGCATAATATGTCATCATTTCCTATGAAGCTGCCACTCCCTTCCCACATATGTTGACACATGTCAAAAATTAGGTTGGGGAGGAATAAAAAAATGCAAATAAACTGCCTGTACATCAAATCGTAACTTGGCTATGTCAAAAAATTTAAACAAGCTAATTTGAAAATCTAGCTCGCATGTGTGAAGTGATGGTAACTGAGCCGCCAATTCTTTCCATTATCACCCTCATTTATCACCCCTTTCCTCACCTTAATTGCCTTGTCATAATCTCAAGAATAAGCAGTAAATGGTAAAAAGTAGAGACAAAGAAGGGAATTTAGTCAACACTGGCAGTAAAAATTTAGAAAGAAAGGTGGTGGTTTTCAAAGCAAAAATTGCAAGGGAAGGAAATTCCGATGAGTGATAGGGATTTCAGAAAATGGGGGGTGGCTTAATTCAGAATGAGCCCTTGGTTCATAGCGCATTGCTGCAAGATGCACAATGTCTGGTAGAATTTCAACGCTGTGGATGGTTCAACTATTTCACAAAGTTGGATGGCTTTGATGAGGGCATTGCACTTGAATTCGCCCAAACATTCTCAAAAGGAAAAGCCACGGTAAAAGGGTTAGAAATGGTGGTGACCAAAGAGAGAATTGCAAAAATTTCAGGGTTACCTGCTGATGACGAGCATTACCCTGCCTCTAGGAATGCTAGGTCAGCTAGAGTAGAATTCATAGTACATGGCGATCCACCAATTAGCATTGAAAAATAGGGTGAAAAAAGATTGTCTCTTCCTAAACCATGGAAGCAGGTAGTTGTGCACATTATAAGGTATATCACCTGTGAGGGACAATTATCAAACCTACATTCAATACACTTTAAGCTCCTGAGCCACCTACGACACAGAAGGAGGATGAATGTGCCCAATGTCTTATACAATCTCCTCTCCATTATGGCGGTCAAGACCAAGAAAGGTAGGGATAACTCTGTCTCCCACCATTGCTTGATAAAATTGTTAGTTAAGAAATCTTTGCATGATGTGTCTGGAATGACTTGGGAGGAATTTGTTCAAGTTAATCAAAATTACCGTCAAGAAGAATTTTTCAATGTTGAGCATTTGCCACCTAGGGTTATACCTCAATCTCGTAGGTCTAGTAGAAGATTAAGCATAGTTGAAGCTACCTCTGGTGCTTCAATTTCTAGTGCTAGTTCTAGTATGAATCCTCCTACAGAAGCAGAGGAGGCCATAAACATTAGTTCCCCTAAAACATAACATTTAGAAAAAGCAAGCACTTCATTTGACTCTGATGACGATGTCCCCCTACAAACCCTAATAAGAACTAGGGCACGAAAGAGAGAAGTTGAGGCAAGAAAAGAAAAAGAAAAAAGGTCAAACCCAACCTGTAGAAAAAGAGGTGTCAAGTGCTAGGAAAAGAAAGGCTGACCCTATTCATCCTACAACCAAAGGGAAACATAAGGGCATCTCTAGGAAATTAAAACTTGTTGGACCAACTTTTTATGAGTCTTCATAGGAAAACCCTAGGCATGATGTGACATCATATGGGGACATCAAAACTTTAGTGGAATGAGAATAGGTTGAGAAAGCAAAAGAAGATATCTTTGAGGAAGCAGGAAAAGTGGTGTTGGCAGTCCTTGCTAGTATCGCATAGGAGTTTGAGGATGAGCAGGGGTTCCTGTAGCAAAACCAAGAACAAGGGCAAGAGTTCTTGCATCCAAAATAGGAAGCACAACAAGAACCAGAACAAGTCTAGGAACAAGAATAAGAGGTCCTGCAACAAGAAGAGGATGAAGAAATAACACCCCTATAGTCGCAAACATCTAAACAACTCGAGTCCATACAAATAATGTCATTTTGGGAGCATCCATCAACTAAAAAATTCGTAGGAATTCATAACCCTCCTAATTTTACAATTCATGCAGCAATTTTAAATCTACAGAAAGAAATAGAAAGGAGGGGGAGAGAATGGAAATAGGAGAAGAAGAAGCTGAAAAGTAAAATTCAAGAGAGGGATGAGATTATTGAGGAGAAAAATGAGGAGATCGCTACTTTAAAGAAGAAAGCCAATAACATTGTGACCTTAGTGCCACAAATTCTTGAATGCGGAGCTCCTGCAAGGGTTTATGCCTTGCACTTGAAAGAGAAATAGCTCTCTTTTAGATTATCAAAAAAAATTTCAGACTCAAGTCCCTCCATTGAAACTCATGTTGAATTCTTCAATGCCTATAGAATTGCTTCCCTTGAGATGAAAAATTTGTTATGTGAATTTTATTTGCACAATTATGCTATCACACAGGATCATGATTGGAACACGTTGTTGTATGTTGGGGATGTTCAATTGAGAGCATTTATGTCCTAGGCACAAAATGAAATTAATTGGGTTGAGCAGAACAATGCTTATAGAAGAATGGAATCCAACATCCCCTTATCCATTAAGGCCAAGTCAAGTAACCCAAAGGATATCCATAGAGAATGGATCAGGATGCTCCTCAAACCTAGCTATGGTAACAAAATCATGCCTTGGATTGAAGTTGTTTATACTAAGTATGAGGTTAAAACAACAACAAAAGAGGAGCTCATAAGAAGATATCTAGCTCAATAATGGAATAGTTTAACAGATAAGCTGAAACAAGCTGAGCCCCATTCTATTCATAACTATGTTGCAACCTTGAAGAGAAATGATGGGTACATCTAGCTTGTTAGAGAAATGGGGAGGTTTTGGCTTCCCCTAACCTTCCGGCCACCCATTCTTATGTGGCTTGTACCAAACTACAAATTCTACTAGCATGATGCTAATACATAAAAGCCAAGGTGGAACAAATTTGATAGACTAGGAGGATTTTAGTGGGATCCAGACTCACATACTACAACAACATATGTTGGCCAGCTTGTGGTTGCAAACTTCAGAGCCTTAACCAAACAAAAGAACAACCCTTCCATCGTTGGAGGACCAACAAGACATTAGGCTGGGGGGATGATGAGCCTAGTTTTTGGTTAAATCTTGGGTAGAGTTTATAGTTCATTTACTAGCATTATCATGAACTTTAGTTGTCAAATGTTAATATTTTGTATAATGTTTCCTTCAAACCTTTGACAATGGGTTTATCCTATCCTTGTGAAGTTTCAATGACATTAACATATTATGCAGATTATCTATATTAATTTTGTATGTGATTGATGAATGTTCTCTAAGGTGATTTTAGATGTGCAATTATTATGTGTACTGACATTGCCATGCAGGACATAATTGGTGGATGCTAAGTTGGGAAAGGAAATTGACAGATGATCATGCAAGGGAATCATTCAAAGGAGTCAACTGAAAAGCAATAGCGGCAGATTCTCCATGCCAGTCAATTGTAACTGCCTTGCATTTATGTCATTGAGCAATCATGGTCATTACTGCAACGTTGAGTCTACATTTGGGCATGTATGTATGACTGGATTCCTTGCAGGCGTAACCACTTTGCCACTCTTTTCCTACTTTCCCTAAATGGCATCCTCCCAATTAGTGGGAGTTGACCACTCTGTTTAGCTGGTTGAGTAAATATGGATTTGAATCTCCTTCTGGAGGAGTTCAACACTTAGTTATTGATTGTTGAAAGATGATATTGATTTATTGAGAATTCTCTATTTTTCATACAGTCATGTTGAGTACTCTGTTTACATAAATTTCAATGAATGAGATGGTAGTCTGAATTTGAGTATTTGAGTTTGTATTAGTTTTAGTGGATACTCATCCAAGGGTGCCCACTTGGTGAGTAATCCTTTCTTTAGAGTAATTAGCTTAGTGTTAATTTCTGTACTTAGTTCAAAATTTGGTATTAACTATTCCTGTAACCACTAGAAGTCCATTCTGTGTATGTTCCTACAAGAAAAGTAGACAGAGTAGTTTCATGTTTGTTCGCCCAGATCTTTATTCTTGTTATGCATCTCATTTTAGCATAGTCATTGGTTAATGCTTAGCTTTTGCTTTATTTCCTTCCTGTAATTTACTTTTAGTATTGTGTGTTTCTTAGCTATAGATTAGAGATGGCTACTTAGGAATTCCTAATGAACATATAGTGTTGACCCATTTCAAGTCTATAACCCTGGGTTGAAAATTTAAATGCACCTCCATAATGGTCGAATAGCTATTCAGGTTAGAAGTCCAGTCTCTGAATTATGGCTATAGAAGCCCAGTTAGGAGATCCTTGTAGGAGGCTGACATATGTCATTCCACAATTCAATTTTTGTGTATTAACATCTTTACATTTTACTGTATTAGTTGAAGGTCCAGAGTGAAGAGAGGAGGACTAGCGAGCATGTTCAAAAGACTAGAGAACCAATATTCACTCCATCCAACCAAACTTCGAAGGTAGAATGGGATCTATTTCCTTCCCCTAGAGGGAAATGATTGTATTAGGGTCATTTTTTGTATGCCTATGTGGCATTTTGGAACATATGTTTTGTACAAGCGATATATATGTGACATTTTATGTCCATAATATGGCTCCTTTGTACTAAGCTTGTATGGATTTTTTGGATATATTGTATATACTTTTATCAATATATATCATTATATACCTTACGACTTTTTGATTAAAAAAATATTATTTTTCTACTGCCATTCTTGAATGATGTTATCATGCATATTGTGTAAATCATATGCTTGAATGTTGTAGGAATGGATTTTGTTTACATCTAATGCTTAATTAATTACTGTTGATTGCTCAATAAGCTCCATCTAAAGTGCATTGTGTAAATAAGCTTCATTATTGGTGGTTTGTATCCTTTGGAATGCTTCAATTACTTGTGCCTCATTTATTCGCATGTATGTTTCACTTATTCACATGTATACTTCACGTATAGTGTGTGTATTCACATTTATGCTTCATGCTTCCAATGCATAGCAACAAAAATCTTTTGGGGAAATTTTACCAAACTAAAAGTATAAGAATTTTTTTAAAAAAGTCGGAAAAAAATCATATTTTCAAAAAAAACTTAAAAATTGTAGAACAAGAGATAAAATCTATTTATTTTAAAATTGAGAAAGGTATTTCCATGTAAAGATATAGAGATATAGAGAGAAAATAAAATAAATATTTTAACTAATGAATTGTAAAAAATAATTTTTTGTAGTTTATATTCATATCGCTGATTACATTTTTATCTTTCAAAGTCAAAGCATTACTTCACACTGCATAACTAATAACTAGATGCCGATAGATGACAACATTTCAATTACAATAAAGTTCTTACAAATTCAACCTAAGAAGTTATGCAATTACTTCACATTGCATAACTAATAAGTAGGAGGAGCTACCAATTACATTTTATTATCATGGCATTCTATGAGGCCAAATTTCTTTGACATATTTTATCAAATAGTTCAGTGCCTTGTCTATGTTACCACATTTTTCATACATGTCTAGCAAAGTATTTATTCAAACAGTTCATTTCCTTGTTACTATGGCTAAAAGCATAAAACAAGTGCTTTCGAACAAGCTATGGATGCTTGGAAAAAATCTATCAAAAGCATAATAGCAAGCAATACTATAGAAAATGCAATGAACTGCTTGAAAAAAATGTCTGAAAGAAATGTGGTGTCATGGTGATGGAATTCCATGACATGCAAATTGCTATGGATTTTCATGCCATTCCATCACCATGAGACCACATTTCTTTGAGGCATTTTTTCAAACAATTCATTGCCTTGTCTATGCTACCACATTTTTCGTACACGTTTACCAAAGCATTTAATCAAACAATTCACTGCCTTGCTGCTATGGCTAAAATCCTAAAATAGGTTCTTGCAAACAAGTTATGGATGTTTGGAAAAAATCTATCAAAGCATAATAAGAAGCAATAGCATAGACAAGTGATGTAGAGATAGGAGACCCAAACCCAGTCAAAGTGTCAACTTGCCTTCAAGAGGCATCTAAAAAGATTAAAAGGATCCATTGGACCAATCCAAACAACTCCCAAAATTTGAAATCAATCAGAGGTAGGATTTCCCACTTTCACCCTTGCAAACCTAGTAGTAGTGCAAACCCATTTTTAGGCACTTAACTCCACAACTTCCCAAAACACTCGAAAAGAGAGAGGATGATTTAGACACCCATTATAGAGTTAAAAAACATATCTTAGCCCCACATATGACTCCTTTGGAAAAAATTTGAGAAAACTAACTTTCTCACTATTTTAGGCCTCCAAATAGGTCAATTTTACAAAGGACCCCCCTCTTAAACTTGTACAAATAATCTGATACTTTAGGGAAGAAATTTGAAGGTTATCAAACCCCAAAATCCCCCATTAGATTTCATTTGTATGACCACCTCCACACCAAACCCAAAAACCCTTGTTTTGTGCACTTTTGATGAGGGTTTATTGAAAAAGACACTTTCAGGCCCTTCCCAAACTTTCCACTTGGTCAAACACCCTTGAATTCACCCCCACAAGCTTAAAAGTTTATAAGATAAATTTTCCTAACACCCCATCATCAAATTCAGGTCTGTACCCATTAAATTCATGCATTTTCCAATGGAAACAACCCTTGGGACTCACTGAAATCAAGAAATATGCCTTCCCTGCATAAAAAAAGATACATACATGTTTATTTCACCTATCTAAGCCTATCCACTGAGTCACAAGACTATACAGTGGGTGGAAGGCTTAGAAACACATTTTGTTCCCTTTCAAAACCCCCAAAATAGGGTAAATGAGTAGTCCCAAAAAAATAAAGTTTTTTCCCTCAATTTGCACAATTAAGACCTAAAATCTAAAGAATTAGAGAGCTAACACACATACCTACAACATCTAAGAATTTTTGGAGCAAAGGAAAGCTATACGGGTCTATA
The DNA here is from genome assembly GCA_007258455.2 of Sequoia sempervirens. Taxonomy (NCBI): domain Eukaryota; kingdom Viridiplantae; phylum Streptophyta; class Pinopsida; order Cupressales; family Cupressaceae; genus Sequoia; species Sequoia sempervirens. Next base: position 11,384 of record VDFB02325047.1, on the reverse strand, counting down.
CAAAGCCTTCAAAGTTTAGAAAAATAGAAAAAAAGTTGTTGAGAACGTTGTATTTGATGAAAACAAAATGTGTACAATCTTCAAACTTCCTTCAATAACCTTGCACGAGCCATTTTTGAGGATTTTATAATTATTACATTCAAATCCAACTTCTCCCAACTTCTATAACTACCAAGTAACAAATTTTCAAAGGAGGTAGTCGTTGGTTTTCAAATTTGTTGCATTTATGCAACTTACAAATTTGACATTTTCCTCCTTTTGACTCTTTATTATTTCCTAATCCCCTAGACCCTCTACCTTGACATCATTTGACCATCTTGACAACTTTTAACATGATTACAAGTTATGGCCAAATTATAAAATGAAAACTCCAAATCATTTTAGAAACATGAGAATGGTCTAAGTAGACCTTATTGAAACAAAAAAAAATCAAACTCTCCTATCTTAACCACAATTCCATCCATGACCATTTAGTACCATATCAGGAGGCTTGGTGCTCCTACATCAACAAGTCAGTGAACTGTTCAATAAAATGCCTCAAAGAAATGTGGTCTCAATGTGCTTGTCATGGCATTCCATCACCAAGAGAACACATTTATTTGAGGATTTTTTTCGAACAGTTCACCACCTTGTCTATGCTACCACATTTTTCATAAATGTCTACCAAAGTATTTTATCAATCAATTCATTGCCTTGCTGCTATGGCTAAAAGCATAAAATAGGTGCTTTCAAACAAGCTATATGGATGCTAGGAAAAAATCCATCAAAGCCTAATAGTAAGCAAAAGAATTGAAAAGGTAGCAAACTATTTGAAAAAATTCCTCAAAGAAATGTGGTCTCATGGTGATGGAATTCCATGACAAGCAAATTCCTCGGATTGTCATGGCATTCCATCACCATGAGACCACATTTCTTTGAGGCATTTTTTCAAATAGTTTACTACCTTGTCTATACTACCACATTTTTCATACATGTCTACCAACGCATTTTATCAAATAGTTTGTTGTCTTGCTGCTATGGCTAAGAGCCTACAACAAGATATGTTTTTCATCTCCTATTTTCAGCTTGGGTGGACTTTAAGTTGTCTTTGCCATGTACGCTTTGAGCTAGGCCAACTTTACGTTGTCTTTTCCAGTATGCTTTGAGTTGGGTGGACTTTACCTTTGTTTTGGACAAGCATTATTCAAGCCAAGGGTGGACTTGACAGCAGTTTGGACATAGATTTTCTTTCCCAAGTAGACTCTGCATCATCTTGGACATTTTCCTTGACCATGGGCATGGCAGACTTTGCTTGTGCCTTGCCAAGATTGGGCAGACTTGCTCTTGACTTAAACATTCTTATTTTTCTTCCAAGCAAAAATCGAGAGAGGTTATTGTAGAGGGGAACAACACAATCCCATAGTATTAGACAAGAATTTTCTAAGCATCATGGTGTCTGAGGAATGCCATGCTGAAGTTTCCAGTCATTTTGCACTTCAGACTCTTAAGGGATAGAGCAATTCACACTAACTCATTTGACTACAAAATCCAATGAAAATATCTGATGAAATATGTATAATTTGATGTATTATTGGGTGCTTGTAAAATTTGATGTGTAATTTTCAATTTTTTAAAAGTTTATCCCCGACATTCATTGAAATTTCGACGAACCTGGTTTTCATCAAAATTTTGACTAGTAGTTTTGTCAAAATTTTGACAAACATGAAAAATAAGAGAAAAATAAAATTGTGGCCAATATAAAGAAAAGTGAGTTCGATGATTTATTGTGACCGTGTTTTGCTCTCCTTGAAACAGTTTGTGGAGAACTAAGGACAATTTTCTTGGGAAAAATTAGAAAAAATTCAAAAAGATATCGCCAGGTTGAGGGTAGTCATTCTTTTTTTGCAGAATTCAGCTGTGAAGTCAGATTTGTAGTTCCAAGTTTGAAAATCATATTTTAAAGCAACATCTCATCAGATTTCATTTTTAGAGGTTTAGGGTTTTGAGAATTTCATATCCACATTTTGTTGTGTGGAATCACCATAAGATCACAACCAAGGAACATATTCTTGTGACTATAGTTATGTGATCCATAACTCTATTGGTCATGTGGCATAGTTGTGCTATAACAAATACAGGATGCATTCATGTGTGACCCAAGTTTAAAGTGGGTATGTTGTGATAGAAATGGAGACACTCATATAATGTAGTTAATTCAGGTTGTACAATGTAGGCGTCAATCATCATTGGGTGCATTCAGGTTGTCTCAAGTTTAATAGGTTACGATGTAATTATAGCATGATCGTAGAGTGATTACCTCTTGCTGCAATAAAGAGCCTATAACTTTGGTTGATATGTAGAGTGGTTGTGTTATATCAATTATGCAGTGCATTCAAGCACAACCCATGTTTAATGGGATATTCTAGAGAGTGATCAAGATTTTTTAAACCTTATAAATGTTACTTAAAAGTGTATAGCTTAAGCTACAAACCAAGTTTGTTACATACTTGAATGCAATCTTGGGTTAACACAAACTATAATAATGTGATCTACTAATAACCATTATGGAAAGTATTAATGCAAGACCCATGCTATATAGGATACATTTCCCTGATCAGGTTTACATACCTTAATGATCAAACACAAGCTTCCCACACACTCTAGGATACAATCCAAGATCATACCACAACTTTGTCAAGACAACTAATTTTCTGACCCAAGATTTAAGGTTGTTTTTTAATACCAACAGAAGCATTGGTAAGAGCATGATTAGAGTACAAACCCTAGGCCTCCATAGAAACATAAACAATAACTCTAGTGGATTAGTGAGGTTGAAATACCAGAAAGATTGAGATATTGTAGCTAATAAAAAAATCTTGCAATCTAAAGATTGTAGCCAATAACAAGCACACTATGTGGCTTAGTGACATTTGTAAATGAAATCTATGGTAAGAAGAATGACAGTCACTTCCGATGTGACAGTCAAAAAGAGGTTGAGCAGTGACAAGATAGTAAAGCTCAAACCTTGTATAGTAAAGTGGATATTTTAATAGTGAGTTTCCTTACCCCTTTGCTGACCTTAAGGGTTTTTCAAATGCTTTTGGTAGTGTTAGACAAGGCAAATGCAATCAGGGAATGACTGTCCAAATGAAGTAACAGTGGTAATCATAGGTTCAATGTTTCTTCTTAGCCATTAATTTATAATGGATGTATTGGGTTGCATGTTTGAGCAGTGTTTTGAGACTCATCAAAGATGGGAGAATAGTGAATAATACCTTTTGGACTATGAAGTAGTGTCAATAAGGTTGAAGGATCTTAAGATCTACAATACCATGAAACAATGAGTCCCTTGTACTAAGTAGGCAGTCTATAGGGCATAATTTGATTTTATAGAAGGATGTTCATGAAAGGAATCTTCAAATGATAGTGAGTGAGCTATTTGAGATTGCAGTTGAGGGTGCAATATCCAGTCTTAAAGGAAGTTAGCAAAGCAGTAAATATGCAAAAAAATCAAATCGTACACAACAAACAATTCACAATGTTATCTTGCATAATGCCTTGAGTTTGAAGACAAAAATCTCATTATATTTTGATGAAAGTGGTGACCTTAATGGTTAATCACTGGCAACCATGATTTTAAAACATGCTATTGTTCTTATGGAGGCAACATTTTAAGCAAGGTAGTGAGTGGTGGTTTGGAACAATGGCAGGTATGAAGGACTTGCTTTATATGCATACTATGCAGTCTAGCTTAAGACAACGTTCTTAGAAGAGATTGAAGGTGGATTATGAAACTCAAGGGTTACCATGAAAAGGATTAAAGAAAAGACTGATATCTATTTAAAAGCCATGGTCATGAAGATATTAAATATGTCACATGCAAAACCCTAGTAGCTAGAGTAATGAATATAGCGCCAAAGAGGATAGTGTGCTGGGGAAGATTTAGAAGATCTCCATATTATCTAATTACAGGGAAATACATCATTTATTTGTTTTTTTTAATTAAAAAAAATCATTCTAAACCATATATAGGATACATTGATACTTCAAAATCCTGTGAAGGAATTTGAGATTATGCAAATATATGTCAAGTAAATACCTAGATTACAAATAGTAGTGGGAATAATGTAAGATTTTTTGAGTAGAGCAGGAATGAGATAAGCAACAATGAATCCTATGCCTTCTTTCATGCACATCTCCTCACTGTTCTCTGTCATTCTTTACTAAAACACTTCTCCATTTTGGCAGTCTATGTTTGAAAATAATGTTTTGACAAAGGTTTTAGAGTATGTTTATTAAAATGAAAACTCCATTCTGGTGGGTTATGCCTGAAAAATAAGATTTTGACAAAAGTTTTAGGGTATGTTTATTAAATTTTTAGAGTATTTTGGCAGGCTATATTCTTGATTCCTTAAATGATTTATTCAAATGTATTGTGACTAAATAAATGACTAACTATTTAGTGATTTTTATTTGTGTGACTAAATAATTTTTAATCAACGACCAAACTAGTAATTTATTTACTCATTTATAGTTGAGTTGCAAAAAATGAGCAGAATTTAGTATTTTTAGTTGTTGTGACTAAAAGTTTTAGTCACCTAGTCATTTATTTGCCAAATTCTACTAGTGTGTGCTTCCTTGTGTGATTAGGACTCTCTCGATATTGAGGGCTCTAGGGATAAGCTCGTTATAAGAAGTGACACATTGCATTTTTAACTAAAAGGAAAAAATCCATATTGATATTAGTAATGAAGATTCTGAGTTGTTGCTCCTTAGGAATGGGTCACTTGCTCTTACTAGCTCGCTACCTCCATCGTTGTAGGAAGTCTGCGATCTAGTTCAATATTCTGATTTTAGGAGTCTAACAGTTGGAAATCATAGTAAAATTAGAATTTAATAAGTTTTGGAATTAGCATTTTAAAGTGTTTTTTGGGGTCATTAACTTCAGACTATCTTCTCTTTTGCAAGGGTGGTTGCATGCCAAATTTTTTGGTGTAAAATATCAAAAATTATTAGATTTTGTTACCTGTCTATGAATAAAAATTATTAGAGTGTGAGTTTGATATTTTTTGAAGATCTAAATAGTCAAGCTTGGTAAAGAAAAATCATGTCGGATAATATTAGTCGAGAACAAAATGAAGAGACACTTGATAGATTGTGGGCTAGATTGAAAAGAAAGGGTGATGGGAAATGTTATTGTCCTTGCAATAATTGCAAGGGCTTAAAGACGAGATGACTTTTAATCACAATAAGTTGAGAAACATTGTATGCACATGGTCTCGTTGAAGGGGGCATGATTATCGCCCATTGGTAAGTTGTTTATTATATGTGTTTATATTGATTGAATTTGTAAATGTTTATATCATTTTAACATTTTATATATATATATAATCACTTGATCATAATCATGGTTTATTTGTGTCTATCATTATTATAAAGGTGGGGTGCCTAGGGTAGATGATATGGATTATCACAACCCAAGAGAATGTGGTTTTGCAAGTAGACGGACATGAAGCTGTGAATATCGAAGATGAAGTTAATGATCCTATGGAAAAATATGATCATGCGGAAAAAACATAGTTGAAGATGATGGAACGAATATATTGATCTATGACACATTTAGTGGCAGACCTAATCATGATGATCAAGATGACTTTGATGATGTTCATGATTTACTTGTACTTGAGAAGGCATACGAGCCCCTTTATGAAGGATCCCAAACAACTCTTCTCTCTGTTGTATTGTTGCTATTGAACTTGAAGGTTATGAATGGTTTATGAAACATAGCAATCTCACGGATGTTAAGGTATGCCATATATGTCATCTTTTTTCATCTATTTTAATTGTTGTTAGCTCATCACTAGTAAATAAATGATGAAATATGTACCATTAATATTCTTTATATTAACAAATTATTTTTTGTTGTAGATTGATTGGTGAATTTTTGTTACCACCATCAAATATTTTACCTCGCTCATACTGAGATTTATCTAGCATTGAAAGATGTCGAATGGGTATCAAAGCAATAGATGCATGTGTCCCCAATGATCATATTATATATCATAAACAATATGAATTTGCAACAGAATGCCCAGAATGTCATATCGGTAGATATCAAATAGATCAACTAACAAAAAAGGTGCCTCACAAGGTTCTTCATTATATTCCCATTATTCCATGTATGCAACGATTATTTAGGTGCGAAAGCTTAGCGCAATTGATGGATTACCATGAACGAAATAGAAGTGGAGATGATATTCTTCGAATGCCTGCAGATGGTTCTGCATTTAGGGACATGGAGGAAAAATGGCCACACTTTAAAGAAGAACCTCGTAATCTCAGACTTTCATTGGGAGCGGATGGTGTCAATCCATTTGGAGAGCTAAGATCTATTTTCGGTAGCTTGTTTTGTTATCAACAATAACGTTTAATGGATGTCAATAAAGGGAGCATAATGTTGCATCAATGATTGTTCTACGGTGTTTTTTTGTTAATTTTCTTTAGCAGTAGTAGCATCTCATTTGTCTTGGTAACATAATGATATATTTTCCATTCCAATAGTCATATTACACTAATTTATATATATTAGGTAAATTAGTTTATAATAGTATATAATGTTTATGTTCATTCAACTAGGTAAGTATTAAGTTAAAGATATGAATGTATATATCGAGCCTCTTATTGATGAGTTACTAAAGTTATGGAATGGCGTCACTATGTATGACGTCTCTAGACCAATAGGAAAAGACAATTTCAATTCCATGCAATGCTTGTATGGACAATTCATGATGCCCCAGGGCTAACACATTTTTGTGGTATGTTATAACGTTCGACTGCACTTTAACAATATTTAATTTTATGAAGTAGATATCATGCATGTTTTTAAAATAATCTATTCATTATATATAATTATAAAAATTGGCATTTAATCCAATTATATATGATCTTGCAGGTCTTCAAATAAAGGAAAAATTTGCATGTCCAATTTGTGGTCTACAGATGAAATCTCGTCGTTCAACAAGTTTAGGAAAATAGGTGTTTGATGAGTATAAGTACTTCCTCCATAGAAATCATCAGTATGGAACTACTAAAAAAACATATTTTCAATGGGAAAGAAGAGACTACATCAAAACCACGAAGAATGACACTGTGCCTATGGAAGTTGGAATATAATATAATTAATCGTCAAGGTTATACATCGGATCAAATTGTTTATCTATCATATATGATATGTTTTGAATTTATATTTTTATATTGTGTTGTGTTTACTCATGTTGTAATTGACAATGGTTGTCATTGTTAATTTGTTTAACTTATATGCTTCATGAAGGTCATCAAGGAATTAATGGTTGGCTTCCATGAGGATTGAAAAGTTATCCCAGACAATTTAGTAGATTGCCCTACTATGAGCAGCTACAAATTGTGCATTTTTTTGAAAGAATATAACAGAAATGTTATGGAAAATATTGGATGGAAGGCATGACAAAGAAAAAATTGTCAAAATTTGTAGTGACATTCAGGAAGCCAATCATGCAATGAAAAATGTCATTCAATTAAATAGCGATGGAGACCAAATTAATATAAGTGCCCTTCCTTAGTTATTAACAGAGCAGCAAAGCAATGCTATAAAAGAAGTCATATGAAAAATTCAATTTCCCACATGATTTGCTGTGAACATAAATAATATAATAACAAAGAAAGGTGAATTTGGGTCAGGGATGAAAATGCATGATTAGCATACCTTCATTAAGATAATTATTTTGGTATATTATATACACTTGTATATTGCATATAATTTTCAGTGTATTATGTTTACTACTTTTGAAAAAATAATGAAAAGATCATTTTATAATTGTTGTAGTACATTCTACCTCTATCTCTCCCAGACAACTTTGACAACAATGTCAAGCAAGTTATATATGATCTTGGAAAATACATGAGGTAAGTAGCGATATTTGTTCAATTCATTGTATACATCTTATAATTGCCATTTTTTTACTTTTTATGTAATATATTGTATATTTTGTTAAATCTCGTTAATATATTTCCACCTTGAATCACTTGTAGATGGTTGTCATCTAAGAAATTCATAAAGATATAAATTATTAGAGAGAGAAAATTCCTCGTCTAATGTGTGAAATGAAAAAGTGTCTACCTTGATATTTTTCAATGCCTGAGAACACCTCATACATAGAGTTGGGGAGATTGGTGTGTGGCCCTATACACACAAGGTCAATGTGGATGGTTGAGAGGCACTTGAAATTTTGAAAGGCTTTGGTTAGACAAAGAGCACATCTGAGGGTTCTATGGTGGAGGATATGGTATACGGACCATGGTGTACATTAGTGAATATCTTCCCTAAGTTTACATCAAAGATCCATGTAGATGTATTTGGGATCCCAACTCCATTAACAAATTCGAAGGGGAGTACCTGATGGGGAAAGGTAGATTGAGAAAAGTGAGAGGTAATTATAAGATGGTCATGGAGATTAATTGGAATACATTTTACATATGGTTTTTATGTATATTGTATTTATTTAATTCTTAATCTTCAATATACAACAATTATAAATTAAGGTTGTATACTGTGGTATTTAACTAATTATACGTCGTTTGTGAATTTTATTTTATTTTGATATAGTTGGTCGAGAGTGGGATGCACTACATTTGTATGTTGCAAACAATCTTGATTGGATGACAGTGTGGATTGAATGGTGTCAACAATCTAGTCGTGCAATAACATGGGAAGGTGTGGCTTCATTGGTTAAAGAAGCTCATTGTAATGGCGATTCCAATGTTACACAAAGGGAAATTGATTTAGCATATGGTTTAAGAGATAAACAGGTACATATAAATATATTAATCAACCATATTATTTAATTATTTTAAATTATATTGATGTATATATATGTTGAGATTGTTTTCTTTGCATATATTCGGCTAAGAATAAATATGTTTATCAACTGACGATATTACAATAATTTTTACATGTTTGACATATTGCGGGTGAAACACCACAAGGCTATGTGGTGCAATGGTCATAAATTTTGAATCAAAATGTTGGATGACATAAAGAAAACTTCTGATTCTGGTTTAACTGCAATATTTTAGGTGACTAATGTTTCATCTAGAAGCGACATACATCCAAAAGTCTCATAAAATCGATACTATGGGATTTTGGATGATATACTTGAGTGTGACTTTAAGTCCTTCAGATTAATTTTGTTCATCGTCAAATGGTATAGGCTATGATTGAATGAAAATGATCCTAAGAAAACTGTTATTGAACATGATAATGGATTGACCATGGTTAATACAAGGTTGATCGAGCGAGCTGGAAATGAGCCCTATGTTCTTCCAAGCCAATGTGAGTAGGTATTTTACTCAGAGATTCCAAGTAAACCAGGTTGGTCATTTGTTGCTAGAAATGATCCAAGAGGAAGGCTGGTAAAGTATAATGTGGTGGAAGAAGAAGATACCGAAGAACTAGAAGATGATGTAGATGATGATCAGGATCAACAGTTAGTTGATGATGTCTCTGACGAAGATGTTGAAGAGGAACTAGATCATGATGATGTAGGAGTTAATGTTCATGAAGATGATATCTGTGTGGATGATGACATTATTAAAACTTATATCAATGATGATAATGATATGACCAATCCTGACAATGTCGAATCTAGATCGGATGATACAGACAAAAAGTTGGATGGAGAAGAAGATCAATGACATTGAAATGTATGAGTTATGTGATTATATTATCTATTTGATATTAATTTCTTGATAGAATTATATTTGAATTATGTGGTTACATAATTAATTCATGATCTTTTAAATTTTTATTCCATTACATAATTAATTTAATGATGTACTTTTTAATGTTTGAAAGGTCAAAAAATTAAAACATTGCAATAGTGATATTAAAAACCTTGAAATTAGCATGTTTTATGTTTTATGTGATCATAAAAGATTAAAAAGTCAATTGTAGAGGTGGTTTTTCATTGGTTGACATGTAAAAGCCTTTAAAATGTATAAAGTGATCATTGTAATCGTTGTTGATGGTTGAGGATTTAAAATAGAAGCTCTTGACTTTCGAAAATTTGCGTTTTTCTTTAAATTTTTTGTATTTTACCTATTATACAACACTGTACAGTCACATAGCCATATTTTGATGTGAAATCAATTCTAGGCTGTGAAGATATGTGTTAGCTTTGATTTGAATATTATTTAAGGGCTTAAGGCATTGATTTTAGTTAGAAAGCTTCATTTCTTTGCATACAGCTTGGTTACACTGTTTTTGAGGGTTTTGTAGTCCAAACATAATATAAAGGGGCTCTTACACTTTTTGTGATTATTGTAGCTTGTGTAAGAGGCCCCATGGATACTGTTGTAATTGTAGGATGCATGAATAGAGCGTAGGATGAGAAATAAAGAAGGTATAGTTATTGTCCTCAAGAGTTTTGTGAAGAAAAATGCATGTGAAATGAGAGGTACTTTCTAGCCCGATGCTTGTTTGCTCCATCATTTTCTATAAGAAGGATTTCAAGGCCAGAAGTATGGGTTATCAACTTAGATATTTTTTGGTCAAGTCTAGGTAGAGTTGTAGAGAGAATTGTAAAGTTCGATGGTTTTAAGAAAAATGCAATTTATGTTTTGAGTCATTCTGTAGTAGGTTTTCAATTCATGGGGATTTGATGTTTTATGACAATACTTGGAATTTAAATTTAAATGATTAATTGAAACTCATGCCTCTCCATTGTACATGCATGTTGAATTTTGAATAAGACAATCAGGGTTGTCTCGTTCATCTCACTCTTGTGGTGTGTATGATTTCTATTTACAGAAAACTTTTAATTCAAGGAATTAATTAAAATGCTTGAATGGGATTGTAGGTGGATATGTTTTTGTATAGGATTTTGATAAGTAGTATTGGGTTAGAATCTCGTGTTGATGAAATTGTAAAGCAATGTTACGAAAGGTCTTATATGTTATGTGTTAAAATCTCATAAACCCTTACATTGATGTTATGATTTGACTCCCTCAAAATGTATATAGCATTGATGTAAGTTGTACTAATTTGTATGGTTCAATATTTTGTTTTTCTTTACCTAGCGCTTGCTAAAAATTGCAAATCAGTGACTATTTTACACTGTGGAATGTGTTGTAGTTATCTCATGCTCCAAATAGTTGATATTACTAATGAACAGCCAATTCTATTCAGTATTATGCTATTATGTTTAGCTATTAAATAAGATTATCTATTTTATTGTGTTTGATAGTAATTGTAGAGATTTGTAAAATGGGTAAAGAGATCACCTCCTAGGAATTCTTATAGGAACCCAAGTGTAGAGGAGGTCTTTAAAAATCCTCATCAGTTGGTCTAGGTCCATTGAGTTTTCCATTGA
>VDFB02325046.1:72720-162570 GCA_007258455.2 Sequoia sempervirens | reverse complement strand
TGATTTAGGAGGTAGACTGCAGTATAAACAGCTTCAACCTAGTATTTCTTAGGTACATTTTTGTACTCCAGCATAGAACGAGCCATTTCAGTAATGGTGCAATTCCTACGTTCAACGACACCATTTTGCTGAGGGGTGTATGGTGTGGTGAGTTGGCACTTAATGCCATGTGTAGCACAAAAAAAAGAGAAGTTAGCTGAACAAAACTTCCCCCCATTATTTGACCTTAGAGTAACAATCTGAGAACCTGATTCCTTCTCAGCTAAGGCCTTAAACTGCCAAAATGCACTGAACACATCTGATTTATGTTTCAAAAAATATACCCTCATTTTTCGACTAAAATCATCAACGAATAATAAAAAGTACTTGGACCCAGTAATAGATGGAGTGTTCATTGGTCCACATACATCAACGTGAACTAATTGAAGTACCTTGGAGGCTCGTCAAGAATCACCATCCGAGAATGGTGTCTGATGCTGCTTCCCAGCTTGACAGGCTCCACAAACTCCATGATTTTGAGTTTGGATCTTAGGTAGACCAGCAACCAAACCTTCCTGAGACAATTGAGAGTTATAGTGCACATTTAAGTGACCATAACACTGATGCCGAAGTTTGCTGATGGAAGTATTCCTGGCTGCCAAAGCGTGCTCTTGAGAATCACTAGAATCAGCAAGTCTATATAGACCATGATCCTCAAGTCCCATAGCGATTGTAGTACAAGTCTCCCTATCAATGATGCTGCAGGTGGACGAGCTGAAAACAACATCAATTGGGGAGAATGCTGCATGATTTGACTGACTGAGAGAAGGTTATGTTCCATGCCAGGAACATAGTAAACATCAAGAAAGAGTAAATTTCTTCCTTCTGAGTGAATTTGAACAGTGCACTTACCGACAACTGTGTACTCTTTGCCTCCTCCAAAAATGACTGAATTAGAGAATGGTTCGAATTTTGTGAACCAATCCCGACGATGAGTAAAATGCCGTGATGCTCCAGAATCAATATACCAAGCAAAAGATTGTACTGGATCTGCTGTTCTCTTGGCCATAAACGCATAGAATGCAGATTCTTTCTGATCAGTGTGCTCCGCGACATTTGCCTTTTGATGAGACTCTCCTTTCTTTTGTTCAGAAGCCAATCAAACCCAACAATTAGCCTTCATGTGACCATACTTATGGTAATAATTGCACTGAACGTTCTTTTTCTTGTTGCTGTCCTGAGAAGAACCAGAGCTTTTCAGCTGAGAAGTTTGCGCCTTCCCTTTGTTCTTAGCAGAAGATTTGGCAGAGAACGTTTGCTTTGTGGAGGTGGAACTAGTACTGCTTCCAAATTGCTGTCTCCAACAGTCCTATTGTAGAAGCTTGTTACACAAGTTTAGAAACTTCAAATCAATATTTGTTGAAGTAATATTGAGAGTCTCGATGAAATGTTCATAAGACTTAGGTAGACTTTTTAGAGTGATCACTACCCTATCCTCTTCCTCCATTTTTCGACCAATAGCTTCTAGCTGGTCATGAATGTCCTTTATCTTTGCCAGATGCTCCTGGAGAGGGGTCTTCTCGTCCATTATTATCGAAAAGAGCATGTTTTTAAGAAAGAACACACGACTCTTATTTGACATTTCATGGAGATCCTTCAAGTACGTCCAGACCTTAGCAGCTGTTTTGCCTCACGGCACTTGTGGCAGCTGGTCGTCAGTGACTGAAAGCTTAATGAGCATGACAACTTCCCAGTTGCGTTCATCCCATTTGTCTTGATCCTTTCTGGCTACAGTGGGACGGGTAGAGTTCCCTAGAATGACCTGATCGAGACACTGATATTCAAAGATCGTAAGCATGCACTATTTCTAGGTGTTGTAATTCTTCCCATTGAACTTTTGGCTGCTTTCGAGCATAATATTTGTTAGAGATGCCATCACGTACCCTGAGGTCAAACTGGTGAAGGCAAAAAATGAAAACAAAGACAACACAAATTCAAAGCAGAAACCCTAGCATGGATTTTGAGGCACTTTGAAGACAAAACCCAGAAGATTTGAAGAGTACCTAGAAAATGTCATTGAAAACCCAATTTTTTTTCTGAATACCCAAAAAATTTCGACAATACCCACTTGCACAAATTTTGAGGCACGAAAAACGAGGTACCCAAAAAAATCTAAAGACAACCCAGTTGAGATCTCAAAAAACCCACCAAGAATTTGAAATCAATTTTTTTTTTTGACTTCAAACAGAGGGTCAAAACCCTAGTCGAAGGTACAGAACCCTAGGCGGCCATTGACGCACCAGAAAAATGCATAAATAGCAGGAAAAAACATGGGCTAAGAAGAAAATAAAATCGTGCCAAAAAGCAAGGTAAATCGCGACTTGAAAGAGACGAAAAAACACTAACAAATGAAATACAGTCGCGCGAAGTTTACAGACATGATTTCTTAGAAAAAAAGGCCCAGAACCACATAGAATCGCGTTTGAAATAAAACAGGAAATGGTGACTAGGGTTTGATAGAAAACACAACCATAAAGGAGGCAAAATTGCGCCCAAAAGTGACAAAAAAATGCGACTTTAAACGAGTATAAAAACTCACGATTTGTAGAGAGAAAACACATCAAAACTAGGTGATAAATCGCGCCCAGGTGAGTCTTAGAAGATGCGAACCTTAGAGGAGACTTAAAAAATGCGGGTTTGACCCAGACAAAGTCTCACGGCTCTGGTAAGATGTGGACACAAACCCCATGCGCGGATTCTTGAATCCCTTACATAGGTCGCACAAGCAGAAAGGACAAAGCAAGGTCGAGTTTAAGCCATAACACAAGAGCCCAAAATCTCATGTGAAGATTTTTCACAAATTAAAGATTAAAAAAAATCGCCCAAGATTTTTTTGGATGCTCTGATACCATGTGAATGGTAAAACATTCTATCTATTAACATGAAAAAGATTACAATATAAAGAAAATACAGAAGACTGTAGTCATCTAATGAAATGACCAACTCAACCTACCTGATACTGTAGAAACAGTATATAAAACTAAACTAATACAATACAAAATAATATTGACCATTAAACATCATAAGAATATAATATTCTAACAGTAGAGCAACAACATGAATAGATAAATCATAAAAGAGCAATGCAATTGTCTTTGTCTTAACTTGATGTCATTCTAAGATAGTTTCCTAGGAAGTTTTAGAGTGGTTGAAAGTGAAGATACAATTGTCATTATTGACATCTATACCTAAGCTATGCATTCTACCCCATGGATGCACAGTACTTAGTTTTCTTCATAGTTTTTTAATTTTGTGCTTGTGTACGTAGTTTGGAGATTCCTTTCTCACACCCTTAATGACTTGTAAATGATGCATGTAAAATGTATTAGTCTGATATCCTGATTTTGCATTATTCATCCACGTTGAAATATCTTTTTTTCTTGTCAAGGTAACTTAAACTAATCAATCATCAAGTTCCAAATTTTAAGGAAATTTCAATACAGATTTTGCTAATTTATCCAAACTCTAGAATAATAGTGGCACTAAGATTAGAGGTATTGATAGTTGCACTGGATTGAACAAGCTTATTGTTCACCTTGTAATAAGTCCCATAGCAAAATCTTCAGGGTCAGCTCTCATTTTGTCAAAAATGAGTTATATTAGAGAGCATATTTTTACAATGTAGATTCTAAAGTCAAACTCTTCAAACTGTACAGCTCGCACTAATCCAAAATAGTAGATGCAGAAATCTAACATACTGGACATCAATGTGACCACAATTGTTGTTGGAAGCAAATTAGTGAAAAAATATGAAATGGATAAAAGTGTAAAAATATGGAAAGTGACAAACTTGTATATACTTTAATCTTAGCATTTTTGTCATCAATTTTTGTATTTTTTATCACAAATAAAATCATGAATTTTAATTTGAAATTCTTCTTTTTAACAATTTTATGATATAAACCCAAATCACAGATTATTTGGAAAACCACCAATTAATCTGCTACTTTGGTAACAGTGCTAATCATACTTATATATTCTGATCCATGCCTCTTTATCTGTAAATCAGTGGAACTGGAGATTATCAGCAATGTGTCTGGCCCAGAAGCTTCCTGTGTAAGTTATGTGTAGTGCATAAGACCAAACGTGAAACGAATTAAGTAGATCTAAATGAGGCCTAGCCGTTGTTTTCTAGCCAATTCTTAATATTTTTGACTCTAACGTGATAGATGCCTCTCTAGGTGGCAACCACCTTCTTGTTGTTGGTAGGTGACCCTTAGGATCTGCCTATTATAGGGGACTTCATTACCAATTTTATCGATAAAGTGGATCGAAGACTTTGTATTACAAATTTTGGACTTTGAAATTATACCGAATCCCTTGAAATCTGCTTGGAATATTAGTTAAGTCTAGCCCAGAGTGACTAGTGTGAACTACCTGTAGAGCATTAAGGCTGAACATGAAGAAAAGAAATAGTATCGGACTAGGCCTAGTAATTGTTATCTATCTACTACTTATAATTCTTGAGATTAACTTGATTAATATCTCTCAGTGGTTTCCATCTTTCTATGGTCAGCAGATGACCCCTAGGATCTGCCTATTATCAAGATCTTTATCATCAATTTAATTTAGATTGGATTCTTGAAAGATCTTGTATGCCAAAATTTGGACTTTGTAGTGATTCTAAATTCCATGAAAGATGTTTGGACGATTATTATTCTCAAGTGACAACTAATAAATACTTCTGAATATAGCAAGGGCAAGACATATATTCTTTTCTTTTTGGGGAGGGTGAGAGGATGGCCACAAATTGAAATTGGTCTGCCATCAACAATAATTCTCTTGTTTCTCTTGTTTTTCTGGGATTGCCTTGCTACTCCCTTCAAAGTTCAAACCTTGTGTTTATGTACTGTTAGTCTTTTAGCTATTTTAAAATTATTATGTGTTTAAATTTGTGCTTGTGTTGCTATGTAGCCTTGCAGAATACAAAAGTAGAACTTTTTTTGTTACCTTATGTTTAACTATTAGAAGACCTGGATGCATGCCCATTATCCCTCCCAATATGTGGTTTTGAAACTGAATTGGTATTTTTGCATTGCAAAGTGCTAGAAGTACATCTTCTGTTGGAGTGATAAACAAATAGGTAGTTCAGCTATAAATGCTGACCTCTAAAGTTGTGACAGCTATTTTGGAGTTGTATTTGTATCACCTGTATGTTGCAGCCAGAGATTGCTGCAAGTGCAAGTTATGAATAGAGGCAAGGCAGAATATACCTCATAAAAGTGGGAGGTTTTGTTCATATTGGTATAGATCACTTTTGGATTATTGCCTTCTGAGGCAGATTTAGGTTTTCTTGTTGAAAGCTGCTGATTTGCGTCTTTTTTCAGAATTTAGATTTTGTTTACCTAAATGATATAATCTATTTAATTGTTGTTTGTCCTTGTAAATTGCTTAAAAAAGTCATATATTGTATTATTCAGTATGTATGTTTTTCCATGCAAGTACAGCCATTCTATAAAGTTTGGAGCTTTGAAGTAATGTTTTGGAGGCACCATTGTTTGTGGAAGAAGACTAATTTGCACATTTTCCCAGAGCATTTCCACTAGAATTATGCATCACATGGTGTTGTCCTTTTGATAGTTTTCTCTTGATTTTCAGAGCACTTTTTTCTAAGAAATAACATATGCTTGGATGCTCCTAGTATGCATATTTCCGAGTGATTTTTTTTCTCTAATTGCACAATTGTGGCTTTGATGCAGCAGGATTTTGAACGCTTTCTCTAAAGTTCCTCCAAAACCAAAAGTATTCGCAAATCAAAGGTAAGTACCTCAATCTGGAGATCTACAAACAGACATTTGTTAGTTTAGCTCTTTCTGAAGGGAACAATAAAATCGACTGATACGTGAATAAACTACTTATCAATTTCTCTTCTTTTTATTTGGAATATAAATCACCTCACCCGTATGTTTTTCCTTGTCAAAGTATGTTTTGTAAAAGGAAAAATACAATTATGTGCAAGTTTATTTTGATAGTAGCATAATGTGACCTTTTCAGACCTAGAAGAGAGTATTAAGTATGGAAAGTCCTATGAAACCCTCATTATGAAGCCATTGTCAGACCTATCTTAGATAGACATGATTTTCATTTCAAAAAGGAGGTATCCTGGCAAGAGTTAGCTCACTGATTAGGGCTCTAGCCATCTCCAATTATTCCAAAAAAAGTAATCAAGCTCTGCAAAACAAATGGTTATTGCAGAGTCTCAGAATTGAACCCCTCTCTGGTTTCCTTTCTGCAGAATCTTCAAGATGTAGTTGTGTCCATGGCAATCCCCAGGTACTAATAACCTTGGAGTCTCCAGCCATGGCCCATATGCAACCAATTCAACAAAAATATGATTAAGATCTGTAAATCAATTAGTTGTTGGAATCTGGAGAGTCTGCAAGTTGGACCCTTGACCTACTATCTTTCTGCTTTGTTTTCAAGATAGGATGCTGTCCAGGGCCAAAACAAAGCAATCTTGGAGTGTCTTATTTGGTATCCACTAAGACACTCCAAGATCATAAATTTAATGTCCCCTTTCTGGGAATGTCCTAAATTTGCCCTAGATCCTTAATTTCCAACAAACAGATGAGTTAGAGAGTACCTTTTGCCTGATTGAAGACCTGCACACAAATTAGAAACCATTCACCACAAATACACTGATTAGCAGATTACAACCATTTACCACAATAATGCTAATTAGCTGATTATCATAATTAAATATTAGTAAACTCAAGACCAGATTACTAATCCAATCACAAAGCATTTAATATCCTTGAAGGGCTCTACCATAGGAGAGCATGGGAGAATGTGACTCGATGGGGTGCCTAGGACCCTTTTTACCCTAGGCCCAAGAGTGGGTGTCTTGGCGTCTACCTAGGAGGTGTTCCCTTTCTGTTATCCCCCATCTTGTCAATCATTTCCCTCTCTCTATCATTTGACCTCTTGTGCTGATTCACCATGATGGAGGAGTGAGATTACAAAAATGCCATCTCTCCTAGGCCCAAAGGCAGTACCCCTTTGGCCTCCTTGGGACTACTTGGGCCCCCATTATAGAACACACTGGTTCTCCATTATAGGACACGAGGTCCTCCATTATAGAACACATTGGTTCTCCATTATAGGACACTGGGTCCTCCATTATAGAACACATAGGTTCTCCATTATAGGACACTTGGTCCTCCATTATAGAGGTGGCGTACCTAGGAGAGTGCCCCGTTGCTATTCCCATTTGTAATCTCCCTTCTTCTATCATGGTGCAAATACATATGCATAATAAGATTAATAACTGATTAAATTCATGTTGTAAATAATCAGATCAGCAATCCATGATGCTGCCATAAGATAGAAAGGATAATATGCATGAATCATACACTTACACAATACACTACAATCCTATATAAATATCCTATCACAATAATTATAAAATAATTCTGAACTTATAAAGTAACTCATAAATAATTCTGAACTCATAATTCTGAAACCATAATAATTTCTGAAATCATAAATTAAATTATACTGACTGCAAGAATATGCTGATCGCTGCTCTTTTTCCTTCCTCCTAATCCATCCATATTATATTTCTGCTCTTCTATATCCCTTTCTTCAATATCGCACCCCTTATATATTTTCATATCATAGTGATGAGGCACACCTCTTTGGAAGAGATGTCCTTTTAAATGGGACATGTCTTTTTGTTAGGGAAGAACTAATTGCTGCTTATTTAATATTGATGCCTAAAGTCTTTTACTAAGTTGCTGCATGATGTAATCGCTACCTTGATTAATTGATCACTGCTTTTCACATGCTACGATTCTAAGGAATATGTGCTCCTTAGTAATAATATAGCTGCTGCCTTTTATTACTGTCTTTTAATATGAACTTGCTACCATATTAATTGCACCTTTAGCTTACTGTTTTTAATATATTAATTTTAATTCATAGTTGCTTTTAGACTTATTTTCAATAGTTTATATTAATATATTATATGTGTCTATGTGTGTATATTTTTTTTTCTATATTATATTATAATGATTGTAATAATATTTAATTTGTTAATATTTATATTTGTATTTTCAATATTTATATTGTTATTTATTTTATTTACTTATTTGTATTTCAATACTTCATAGAATTAAATCGCTAATGTGTATTTTGTTATTTTTCATTTATTTGCATTTCGATGTGTTACAATTTTGGGGACATGGCAATAAAGGATTTTGAATAATGGTATTCATAAGCTCAGATTTATAATCTGGCAAATCTAAATTTATGTTCTCATAAGTTGAATTCATAAGTTCACAGTTCTAAATTTTTTAGGTCTGAAATTTAATTTATAAATGTGAGATATATATTTTTAATTCTGAAATCATCGAAGTTACAAATTAATTTTCCATTTTAATGAATGGTTCATTTTTAATTTTTTTGTTTTACCATATTTAAAGCTAAAATCAACTCTGTTTCACTCATATGATTATATTAAGAAATCATCAGAACATCAAAGGTTACTAAGTTACTCAAATTGATGATGGTGCGTCAAGAGGTCCTCAGAAAAGGGCAGTTGCAGTGCTTTGATAGAAAAATCAAAGCATAATCATCAGAATTTCAATGGTTATCAAGTTCCTCAAATTGATGATGGTATGTCAAGAGGTCCTCAGAAGAGGGCAGTTGCTGTGCTTTGATAGAAAAAAATAGTGAAAAGTGGATTAAGATTTAACTGTTGTAATACACAATGTTATAAAATCGCCATAAAATTGCTCTTGAAAGGAGAAAATAGTAAAAAATGATCACTGTAAACATGAAAGTTAAGTGTGGTATTTATATGCTTTTGTTTTTCAACCGTCCTTTACAAATCAGCTGTCTAGTCCAATAAATGCACCTAAATTTATGCCCTTATTTCATTCATAAACTCTGCTAGGATGGCCTATGTATTACTTTTCCACTTGTCTTGTGTACATCATCATTCAGCTCTAGAGGTGATTAAGGGGTCATTAGGATTACCCTTGTGTGCCCAGTAGTTATACCTGCTTCCACAAACATCGCATCAAATCTTTACTCATTAGTGTATTCAGCCTTAGGGGAACATAGTGATCTGGTGGGACCTGCTTATGAATTTCTTGATTCTTGATTTGATTTTCTCTTATGAGTAATCGTTTAAAGCTTGATTCCATTAGCTTGAAGATGGATGCAGTTGATTTACAGGTTATCTTTGTTTTTTGCTATAATATCTTTGGAAACTCATTGTACTCTACAAGTTTTGATTCTCCTGCAACCTATGCAACACTCTTAGGTTGCTTATTCAATTGTTTTTATTTTCCCATTTGTTAAGATATTATTCTAATTATTTTTTGTCAACTTGTTTTTTGTTCTAGTGAAGGGTCGTGTGATTCTTTTTCCAATTCTTTGACATCTGCATAACTTGGAAGAATGTAGTCAGATTGTGATGATGGTGTCTCAAGGTAGTTACAGCCAATGACTGGGTGTTTTGACAAGTTGAGCTTGTTGTAATTTATAAGCTACCTTAATTACTTATTTTTATATGTTGAAAGTCACATAGGATCTTGAGGAGAGTTTTGTGCATCTTCTCATTCATAGAAAAATGTTTGGGTTGAAACTGAGACCCAAATTCAAGAGATTGAAGTTTTCTGTCATAACTTTGGTAACGTCTAGGTTTTGTGCATACTCTTTCCTTTTTTTTTCTGCTTTCATTCATCGTATTGCATTCTCTCAAGCATTTGGTGCAATAACATATTTTTCCTTAGATGTTTTGGAGGTTCATGCTGAGAGTTGTGAGTGTATTGGATCCTGAAATAGCCTTTAAAGGGAACATTGTGGTACTTGAATGTGTGGTTTTTTGGAATTTGAAATTCACCCTTTTTTGTGGCAACCTTCACCTTAGATTTTATGATTGAGTGGTATGTTGGCTCTCTCTCATCAAATCACCTTGCACTTGGGCTCAACTGCACTGCATCCGGTGTGTTGGATGTGATATTTTACCTGCTTTGAACATTTTATCATATCTTCTGGGGTTTCAACCCAGAGATTCTTTGCAGAAACCAATTTACTTTTACCACTTGAGCTCATCCCATTTGACAATGAATGAATGTGTGCTGTTATTGTATTGTCACTCTGTGCAAGCTAGTTTCTTTACCAAAAGCATTTGTCTTGATTTTCTGTGGGATCTCAACATTCCATTATTTGAATAAGTCACTTGTTTATTTGGTCCCTCTTCTTGTTTTTCTGTATTTGAAATATTCATCTTATATTACTATTTTGAATTTTAGTTAAGTTTTACACATTTTGATGAGGTCATTCTAGGCTTTTCTACTTTCTAGTGGACTTGGGGGTCATTATCATGTATATGCTTTTTGGAAGGCCATCATTTGAGGCAATTCAAACTTTTTAAGAATATAATATATACAATGTGTTCTGTTTTGTGTACCATGGAAAAAG
Organism: Sequoia sempervirens; assembly: GCA_007258455.2. NCBI lineage: Eukaryota > Viridiplantae > Streptophyta > Pinopsida > Cupressales > Cupressaceae > Sequoia > Sequoia sempervirens. The sequence goes on along the minus strand of VDFB02325046.1, from coordinate 152,100 downwards.
GAACAAATCTTGCTAGTTTGGTGAGCCTAGACGCTACAAGGATAGGATGATAGAATGATGCTTTTCGATTTGTTCTTCAAATTTTATTCTCTGACACTTTTCTATGCCCATGTGTTTTCAATCCACTGTCTACCTTTCTACCTTATGTTTTGACTCACCTGGCTTGTTGGAAGGTTTTCAAGGAAATCAAGAGTGAAGAAAAGGAAACAATTATATCATTTCTTTAGGACTGAAAAATAGAAGTTATAATAGGTAACTGGGAGTGCTTAATTATTTTTTATCTAAAACTAAATGTACGAAGTGATAGAACCAAATGAGAGGGAGTAGAGTCAAATAGATAGACTCTAGGCAAGCTAGTATGTATAAAGGTCAAAGCACAAACCAATCCCATGAAAGGAAGGCACCTTGTCAAAAGACAAGAGAAAGGGTTTACTGGAGATCAACAATCTGGTATGCATCAGAGTTAGGAGAAGAAGACAGGCCCATACCCTTTTCAATCACCCCATTGGGTTCAGATGTTCTGAGAGGATCCAACATTTTACAATCCTAGGAGGAAGCAGTGTACTCTTGGTGCCTCTCCTAACATCCATGATTGACTATCCACTAGGTGTAAAGAAAGATTAGTGATATGCATCCTACCCCTGTAGTATGTATGGTCAATAGGTGAGGGCAGCTGGCTCAATATGTAGGGTGCAGGAATACAAATTCTAAGTTACTTGTGAGAAGCATGCTGTTTGACATATATATATCACATTTTGTGATAGTCACTCCACTAAACAACCAGCACCTGACACAACAATGGCTGAAATTGTCTAGAGATCTGATTAATACAGTGATTCTGGACATCCCTTATAGAGCTTGACTTCTGAAGGTAGTAGCTTGAAGAAGGTAAAGCCTGATCACTTGTGGTTCGTATGATGTAAAGAAGCTGATGTTGGACTCACCCAAGTCTTTGTATAAGAAACTATATCTTCCTTGGATCTTCTATGGAATTTTATATGCATCATATATTTTGTGGACTTATTTCTTTTCATGCAATGTTTCTTTATTAACTTGAAGTTACATGTGGCTGTGCCATGGGTTATGTCTATGTTACTGGTCCGGCCCCTAGACAGCCCAGGTCTCCTCTGATCAGGTCCCCTGTGGGTTTGGGAAGGTCCTGCCCGTAATTTGTGGGTCTGTCCTGGATGAACCTGGGCGAAACCGGTGGGAGTTTGGCTGGCTTATGGGGAAAACAGGCGAATTTCGTCTTTTTCAAATAATTTTTTTTGACATTTTTTTACTCTAAAAAGTGCTATTCGCCCCCCAAACCCTAAAATGATGTGTGCCATGAAGGTTTGCGTGGCTTTGAAGGTCTTAATTTGGGTCTTTTATGAATGCAAAATGATGTATGCCCCTCAACCCCGCTGGGGGAACTCCCATTGAATTCATTTGATTTTCAAGTACTCTCTAGTCCAAGATTCCAAGTTTGCCTGCAAGTTTTCATCTATAATATCGTCATCCTATTGGACAATCTTCCCTGATGCTATTTGATGCTTACCTGCAAGGAGAAATGTAGCAATGTAGTCAATTTTAATATATAATATATATCATGACATTCAAGGTTGACTAATTGACATTCTAATATTTTTTGTTTTTATGGTGGTTTTGTTTACTATACAATATATGATGCTATGTGTGGTATTTTGAACTTAATTACTGTTGTAAATATGTATATATTTCTTATTTTTATATGTTTTTGTATGGACAAACCCAAAACGAACCCAACCCCAACTTTTTTTTGATTGAACCCGCGAACCGAACCCTCAAACCCAAAATTCGAACCCAAACCCAAAGCTGAATGGGTAACTGAGGGTTATGTTTATCTATTTTGAAACTTCAAACTGTAATTTCTTGGATATGTCATAGAGTTCAGAATTTGCATTTTGTTAGTGCATTCTGTCATACATTTTGAGTATAGATGTAAATGTTTGTAAAGAGAGATTAAATGGTTGCAAAATATGGGTTGCACTTTGCATCTGAGAAAATATTTCTCCTACTGTCAATTTTACAGGGTTTGCAGAGGAGAGAAGACTAACCGTCCTATTTACTGTAATCAAGCTTTAGATAAATTGCTTGAAACCTTCACTTTTTTTGAAATTACTTCTGTTACACAGTTTGTATGTATAATTTTCTGGAGATTCTAAATATCTGCAAAACATGTCTTGCACTTGGGGTTTTAAATTGAATTTTTCACAGTTATACTGCTGTATAATTTTTGGTTGGCTATGGGGAGAAAATAGTGGGCCTTACCGCAGCAAAATTTGTTCTTTGTAGTCAGTTTCCAGTTTCTTCTGTCTGTAGTAAAATGATGTACATGAAATCAAATACCATAACCGATACATGAAACTAGAAGGCACTCTATAAAATTTCTTCTGGAATTGAGGGCATGCTGATTTTTAAATGCAAAATTTGAATTATTATTTTTTGTTTAAAGCCACAAAGAATGTGATTACCAATCCTGTATTACACATCAAAAGTATCCAAATTTTCATACACATCCAGATTATTTGTGCATGCATTTGTGTAAGTTATTTTAACATTTTCATTGAAAATTTGTTTGCACTCTGATGCAACAACTCTTGTACTGGTGTATATTGTCCATATAATATGCAGCTATACCTCCCTGCTTTTATTTTCTGTTTTAAAGTATTTTCATGTGGACCAATCAGCAACTTGTGTTTACCTGATGTCATCTCTTAGATTTCTTTAGAGAGAAAATGTATTATTTCATTTAAAGAATTTGTTGTGTTGCTTTGTGTTTTGCAGCAATGAGTTTCAGGAGCTGGAGTCAGTTCCAACATCAGCAACTATAGAGGGTCCTCTAGAGCCGACATCATCCACTGGAACCATTGCAGATTCTTCTGAAGAACCGCTTGAGCGTTTCTTTAGTGTATGTCTTTCTACTTTGTCTTGTCCTCATTAGTGTGGGAAAGTGCTGTCTGTCTTGGACTTTGAAGGAGAACAGTGTGCACCAGTATTTTCATATCTCTGGTTATGAGGTTACTGGAAAAGTAATATTATAACTGATCAGAATGGAATTTATGAGGATACTGCCACAAAATCATATTATGTTTATCTAAATCTTTCTTATTTTGCATTCTAAATTTAGTACAAGATCAAATATATTGGTATTAAACTCATCTAGTAGAGGTAGAATCTCTTCATCTAAGTAAAAAATACAATTTAATAAAACTGAAACAAACAAGATGATTTTCTTCCTCTTATAACATGTTCAATGCTAGCACTTAAACCCTAAAATGTATCGGATACTCTCAGATAGAAAAATGTTGTAAGATTAACTGTTGTCCTAACTTGTGAACTTTCGTTGCATCATTTTCTTTTGCCAATTTGAGTGTCCTCTTAAACCTGCATGGTTGTCTGTGTGTTAAAAAATAAAGCCCAAGTTAAGGATCTACTTAAGGAATCATTCCCATTGCAAATAATTGCCATTTGTTTGGAAGTAAGCCAGGGCACTTCCTTTTCTGGAAAACACAAATTTGGAATCTTGCATAAATTTTGTTTGGATATCAAGCTAAACTTACCTCAAGCAACAGTTTGATGGTGGAGGATCCTAGTTTGTGCATTTTTTATTTCCTAGGCATATAGTTTATTTTCGTAGCTTTATATGCAATGTAGGTTAAGCATGCTTCTTAGTTGAGTGCTTCCAACATCTTGTGTTTTTCCTTTCTTATGATAGTATTTCTTATAAATACTTCCCTCTTGAGCATCTCTTGCTTTCCATCCATTCTATCTTGTAGTTGAGAATATTGTTTTTTGTTTCCTCTTGAATATAATATTGTCATTCTGTTGTTTTGGTCTTTTGAATTAGCGTGATTAATTCTTAGGCATTTTTGATCTTGGGTTTGCTACTTTCATAGCTACATATCACATGGTATCAGAGTGACAATAGCCTAAGGTTAGTACATTTTTGGGAAGCCCAAGGAAACAAATTTGGTGCATATTTTTTTTCTTTTATTTTGAAAACTCAATATGCTTTTCTCTTGCATCTTTAGATGACCTTGAGAGCCATAAACGTTTGAAAAAGAGAAATCGAGCATTGGGATGGTAGCTAGTTTTGAATTTCTGGTTTGTTTATGTGTTGATTTTTGCTGATTTACATGTTTTGCGGCATTTTGGTGAGTACTTGAGCCCACCATTGCATCTAGAAACACAGCAAACATTATGTTTAATCATTCTTCTCTTATATTTGAGCACTTAATATGAAGTTCCTATTCATTTTTGCATGTGGGTGATCTTGGAGGTAACTTGATTTTCGGTGCATTTTGATGAATTTCTAAGCATGCTATTGCATTTGGGAGCACATAAAACATCAAAACTGATTGTTTCATTCACTGAAAATGGAGCACTATATATGGATGCCCCTATGAGTTTTCTCTACATCACATTGGTTGAGAAACTGTATGATTTGTGTTTTGTTTGAGAAAGTTTTGGTTTGATGTTCAAGTTCAATCCTAGCAAAGTTGAGTCCAAATTGTGTGGGGACAATCAAGGTCCGATATAGCACACATAGTATCATGATCAACACTAGAACCAATCACTCTTACAACATGATCATTGATAATACTCCATGCTGATCTACTCCCTGGTGTGTTTGGTGTAGGTACGAGTCCATAAAGATAAGGCAAAAGATCAAGCCACCTAAGATGGGTCAGGATGCCGTGATGCCATGACTTATAGTTATCCTTTTACAGGATGATCACAGACGAATGAACAAAAAAACCCATGATACTTCTTCAAAAGAAAAAATTAAAGACTTAAAACCTCAGTGCATGTAAAGCAGATCAAATGAAGTCATCTCACGTAAACATATCCTTTCTAGGTGCCAAGACGTTGAAGTAATTGACAAAAATGTGAAATCACAAAAAATGAATAAAATGTACTTGGGGCAGATTCTAGAAAAATTGCATGTATGGATCTGAAGAGCTCTGAAACACCTTTTCAACATCGCAAGAATTGTGAAAATTGGAGATACAATTGAAAAGTTATGAGCTCAGAAGCATAAAATGATGATCTGACTTTGATTGAGAATAAAATGAACCAGCAACAAAATCTGATGATGAGACTTGCACACTGCAAAGTACACAAAACCAACTTTCTGATGATATCTCATTTGCCTGATTTCGATACCATATGACCAAGTTATGGAGGGGGGTTGAGTGGTTGTTTGTACGACTGACGTCATGCCAACGTTAGTGAATATGCATAGAATATTCCCTTTGTCACAGTGTTCCACGGGGACACACCCCCCTCTCAAAAATCTTATTGAAATGAGGGGAAAAAACGAGATTGCTCTCGAATCAAAATATTGTCATTCAAATTACACTGAAAACTATTACATAGTATTGCCTTTATAAAGCCATTCAACCAAAACCACCTAACAACTAACTAAAAAACTAATCTCTACTAACTAAAGTGATTATTGCATAATCACTTACATTATTTATATTAAATACTAATCTATGTTAAGCACTAATTCCTAACACCCCCCTTTAGTGCTAACATAAGAACCTTTTATTCTGTGCTGTAACATATCGATGCTTGGCCTTGGTTTTTGCCTGCATCTTCTAAATTTCCCCCCTTTAATGGGAAAAATTCTTTGTCACTTTGATGCAGAATTTCTTTCAGGCGATTAAGTTCCTCAAGGGAAACACCCCAATTTTGCATCAGAATCTCTGCTGCAACCTTCCCCCACAAATCACTTAAACTCCTGTCATTGTTTGTATAAAGGGCATGATATTGATATAGGTAATCGGCTGCCCTTGAGTAGTTACCGCACTCAAATTGGAACTTAGCATATTGATATAATGCCTCTATTTGATTAGGTCCATTCTGATAGCGATCATTGAGCATCTGGAGATTGTATGGCTTGTTAGAACGAAGCTCCTGAACAAGTGAGGGATTCTGAAGAAAACTAATAAGAGGCGCAACCGTTTCTACCAAGGACTTGAGGCTTGCAACTACTTTAACATGCTTGTTTGCTCGCCTTATTGCCCGATCATACACATCACAACAATGGGAAATAAATAGCATCAACGAAAATAAGCATATATTAGAAAGTCATCGCCAACAACACCCATTCCCGTATTTTCCAATATTACGAGTGACACCAAGAATCAACATGAATAACGACTCTTCGAAATAGCAAATCTGAAATCCCGATAACAGCAACCAAATATTAATCCTTGTTGTTTTTGGTTTGTAACAGCATCTTCAACAACTATTGTCATGCATAACCCCCATACGTATCACATAGATAGCAATATAGATGATTCCCATAGAACTACTCCACCAAATGAATATTGACGATGCTTTATGAATACCAATATTGATGATGCTTTATGAATTCCAACGTCGATTGCCTTCAATCCCGTGCCAATAAGAATTAGGAATACCCCTGTGCCAGGTTCGAAAGTTCACCAAACAACAGATAATATATATGTAATAGGACGCCAACAGTAATATGCGATAATAGAAATCACACTTTTGCAATAGATTGGGGGATACAAATTTTAAATTTTAATTTTCCAGATTTTGAAAAATGAACATGAACAGAATAGAGGAAAACCAATGGAAGGAGTGACCAAGATGGAAAGAGAGAAGAAATGCAAATGAGTGATGAATGTCACAGATTTGCACGTGGTCTGCACTACTCTGTCGACAAGATGCAAGAATGGTGGATGGACATCAATTGTTGTTGCACGTGGTTTGCATTGCTTGGCCCTTGAATGAACCGCTTTGGATGAAGACAAACGAATGGAAGGAGAACAGAGAGAGGTCCAAGAGGTAACCTACTCTGATACCATATTGAAATGAGGGGAAAAAACGAGATTGCTCTCGAATCAAAATAGTGTCAAAACTATTACATCGAAAACTATTACATAGTATTGCCTTTATAAAGCCATTCAACCAAAACCACCTAACAACTAACTAAAAAACTAATCTCTACTAACTAAAGTGATTATTGCCTAATCACTTACATTATTTATATTAAATACTAATCTATATTAAACACTAATTCCTAACAAATCTTTTCGTTTCTGAGACATGAAGACTTTAGGTAAACGTGCCCCCACTGCCGTCCACTCGTTTCTCTGCCGCCTCCGAGACGTCTCTCTTTTGAGGGGACTTCTAGACGTCTCTGAGACTTCCAGATGTCCCTTGAACTGCAAGAAATTTCCAGGCATCCCATCCCCCTTAAAAATGCAATAAAAGATGATTTTTTTTTTTAAACAAAAGTAAAAATTAAAAATTTGAATTTTAAAGTATTCTTAAAAGCCTACAAGGCTAAATCGACCATGCCTTTGACTTTTTCTTCTATTTTCATTTTGCTGTTTACACGATTGAGCCGTGGGTGTTTGAGTTTGGGCGATTGAAAGTTACAAGTATGTAGGTTTTTTTTGTTTCATTTTTGTTTATGCTTTGTTGGATGTCCATACTCGTCCCAAAGCTTCAATTCACGTTGCAGCGGCACAGGCAGGGAGGGGTCGAACCTTGAAAAATGTGCAAGCACAGGCAAGGCATGTGAACTGTTAGATTGAATGCCTCAAAGAGATGTCATCTCGTGGGATATAGTGAGTGCATGCATTTTTGAAGTTCGAAGCTTGAACAATGTTGATTGTAATTATGAATCATGATTATGAAACATCTAGTTCTCGTTCCAATGTCAATTAAGTATATTTTCATTTTGATTTTCAATGTTCACTAGTTCAAAGAAATCAGTGCAATGTGTTTAAATTTTAATCTTTACTTATTCCTTAGGCTTTTTTCAAGTATTATACTTATTTTCAGCGCACTGCTCCCCCCCAACTTAGACCCCCTGTCCCCGAAACCCCGTGGAACACTGTCTACATGTCTCAAATGAAGCTCAAGACTAAGGATGGATTGCTACAAATAGAATCACTTCTTTTTTGTAATTGCCCATGTACTACAACAATTAATGCCAAGGGTTATAAAAGGAAATCCAAGGTTTATGTCAACATGCAGCTCCACATTAATAGTCTTAACTCAATAAGATATGCCCTTGGTAGTTGGAAAGAGTAGGGCCCTTATCAAAATTCATAATGGGGAAGCCCTCTTGTTCTTGGTAGTAAACCAGAAGGTGTCAGGTGAATGCTCATCAAACTCAGGAGTGCAGATCAACTAAGTTGCAAATTCATCCTTTTGTGGTCTGGTTTGGGTTATTTGCTATGGGATGTTTTCCCTCCAAGACCCCTGTCTTCCCTAAGCAATCACATCCACAAGTTAATACTCTTGAGGAGCTATCTAATTTGTCCCTGGGTTTCCTTAATTGCACACCTTAGGCCAATTACACTGCCCCTCAACTCCTACCTACATTTCCAGCAGTTACTCTACCTCACAATTTTTCAAGAACATCTCTAGAGTGGAAGTTAACAATTTTAAGAACGGCCCTAAGCTTATCCATGAAATGTACAATGGTATGTATCTGTGACCCCTACAAACATCATGCCTTTTTTGCTTAAGGGTTCTAGAGTGGTCTCTGGTAGTGGGGGTGGTTAAGAGCTTGAGCATGTTTCCCCAATCAGGCCTTCACAAGCACAAGCTGCCTCTAGTGGATGGAATGGTTGAGATGGAAAGGAACTTGAGGCTGGCTCTAGCAGAGGAGTGGAAGACCTTCATGCATGAAGCCCTTTACCCTCTTAAAGATAGTATATTGGCTCAGCAAAAGTGACTGTTTTTGTGTATCTTCTCAGAGAAGAATGGATACGCTACCAGATATTCATATAACGAACATTATTATCAATGAGTAGAATTTGAATGTTAGGAGTGTGAAATAGCAGTTGTTCTAGTTTTAATTTTTGAGTAAGTAGAAGTGTTCTTTGTTCTAGGCTTTTGGGTTTTGGCCTGAGAAGAAAAGTGAATATCTAATGTAAAATATTTATTTTTTGTCTATATTTTCCTGTTAATAGGCAACCTGGCATTGTACATTTTTCATGATCTAATATAATGTTGATCTATATTTAAAAATACTAACATAGCATTATTTGGTCGATTCATGGGATAATTTTTTTGATGATTGTAATAAGCCACATTGATTTATGCATGCTTGATTAGCTATAAGAAAGAGAAGCTAAAATTTCTCTAGAGTTGGCTGTGTCCTTTGATCTCATATATTTTCCAACTGTAATAATCTGGAAAGCAAACTTATATATCTCATTTTAATTTCTTCTGTTACTGTTATTTATGTTTTATGATGTTGTGTGCAATGTTTATTATTATTTTAGAGAGCAATACTGTATATTTGATTTATTGTAAAATTTGCAGGCATCATTACATTTAAACAATCGTCAAGAACTGTCATCCTCAACATCTATGAGGCCTTCAACCATGGTTCACTCTCTGCCAGCTGGTTCATCATCAGTGGCTTCTCCTAGTCTACCTCCAATGCCAGCACCATCCCCTCCATTGCCTGCTTCATCAGTATCTTTAGTCCCCATGACTGCTCGCCCATTAGACATATCTGAAGTGAGCAGTGGTAGTCATGCTACTCTTGTCAAACCTTCATTCTTTGTACCACCACCACTTTTATCTACATCGATGCCATTATCACTTCCCTCTGCACCGATGGCTCCTCCTATTAATCCTCTTGCATCTCTTCAGCCTTCACTTGGTGCACCACTACTGCAACCCTTTCCTCCTCCTGCTCCTTCCCAATCTCTGGCTTCAGCTTCAACATTGAATCAAGGCCCAGTTATTACAAGAGATGGAGTCCGTGATGCACTGGTTCGTTTAGTAAAGGTATACCTTTCTTTAAAATATTTTATGCTGGTTTGCATTTTCTAGTTCAAGTCCATAGATAATCCTATAACACTTGGAATAATATTTATTTTCTGTTAGAGCATGCTGAAAGAATAAGGATTGGAGGAAATATTTTGAGCTCATTGCACCTTGAATGAGTTACTAAATAGAATTGTCTGTTAGAAGAATTTGATGATGAAGACTGGATATTGATGTCAACTCTGTAGCTTATATAATGATGAATGTTAATTTGCTGCAAAAGGAAAGACGCTCTGGAAAATGTTGGATTAGGCAATTGAGTGCTTCCATTTTGGCTGAGTAAAAAATCAGCTATTCTAAGAAAACAACTAAGTTAATATTGTGTCTTTTAACTGGCCTAACCAATTGGATCTTATCAGTGTCTTAGATCTGTTCTAACCAATTGTGTCTTTAATCCTTTCTGACCAAAATTGATATTTGTATTATGCTTTGGGTATGTGCAGTAATGATGTGGATTAAACAACCTCTGTTGACATACTCGGCGATTATTCGCCGAGTAGCCGAGTAATCGCCAAAAATTTTGCATGGTGAGTAAGTTCTGCTTTTACACGTGGGCAGTATGCAGATGATTTTCTCTCGTCAAATCGCCATGTAATCCATACAAGATACAGTTGAAAATACACTGGTTTGAAAATTTTCTTCGACAAAACAGAATTTCAACTTGGACAAGAATTACACAATCAAAGAAGCCATTCGCACTGCTTGTGTTCACATTGCAATTTTTTCCCTGAGATATGCCGAATCGCCTTGGTGCTTGGAAGAACTTTGTCTAATGCTGAGAAGTGGTGGAATTATTATACCCATCTTTTATCACGTTCCTTCTGGAGATCTTTTGTGCTTGAGATCTGGAAGAGGGACATATGCAAATGCATTCGCTTAGAGAAGATATTGACTCTCCTATGCCGACAGACTTCAGGAATGGGAAGAAGTGCTAAAACTAGTGTCCAATATTTCAAGCTAGATTTAAATTCAACTGCATTCGATGGGTAAAGCTGACCAAAATAATTGCCTGAAGATGATGAATGACCATCTTTCAGATTTAGGACATGAGATAGCAGATCAACAGCTTTTCAACTGCATTTCGAGAAATTTTACTACTTTTTAAGTTGCCGAGTATTTGCTGAGTATTTACCGAGTATTTGCTGAGTTTTTGCCAAGTCAAAAATTTTGGGCTTGTCGAGTACTCTCTGAGTCCGAGTATGTAAACTATGGATTGAACCATGCATCAACAATGATGGGTATGTTCGTGGAATGAAGTGTAGTAAATGGTGGGATGAGGATGATTGGAAAAAGTTGGACAAGTTTTTTGTAGTTTTGTGCAATTTTTTAGATATGTATTAAAGACAAGAAAATAAAACTGTACAAATTTTGTAGGCTCTTCTTTTGAAAAATAACCATAATTAAACATTCTAAAGGTATCCATATCCATAAAGCAAACACAACAAATTTGAAACATAATAAATTAAAATGTCTTATCACTCAAGCTAGGAAATGAACTACAAAGTGAGATGCAAATACGATATTCTATTCCCAAAATGAGATGCAGAGTTTTTGGTAGTTTTGTGCAAATTTTTTAGATATTTGAGCATAATCCTGAATTAGGATCCCTATCAGAAATTGCTTTCTTCATTCTTCCAAGCATGGAGTCAAATGTTTCATAAATCTCTCCAAGACTTGGAGAGTCTGTATCAACATATCTAATGACATCCACAACTGGTGAAATGATGGAGCAAATATATCTGCAAACAAAAATTTGAAAAAAGACAAGTTAGAACTTAGAAAATAAAAAAATATTAGTAATAAAATCATATATATATATATATTTTTATAAATTAGTAATCAATAACAATTTTTTAACTTCACATTGGACCACCAAGTATCATCAAGAATTTTTTGGTTGATGCTTCTCCCTTTTGCAGTGCTTGCCATAGATCATCTATTCCATTTTGAATTAACCACCATCAACTGTAGAGCCTCCTGCACCTCAAGCATCCTCTCTAACAAAATAAAGTACCCGGCATACCTTGTCTCTACAGGCTTGAGAAATTCCTTCTTTGAAAATGTCCTAAAGAGAGCAAGTGAGGTGTGATGGTTGCAAATAAACATCTGAATGTCTCTAGCCTCTACAACCACCTAGTGCACCCAATCTATCTTCCTATGTCTTTCAATGCATTGTTTAACGCATGAATACAACAAGGGGTCCAAAAGATGTGCTTGTAAGCACTCTCAATCATCAAACCTGCTAATGTGCACACATGTGTTGAATTAGTGACCACCTGCACAACATTGGCTGCCCCAACCTCCTCTATTGGCATCTCCCAAAATATGAAATTGGAATTTTGCATCCTTGCGCTTCGCAGAACAATCAATGGTTCTAAGGAAATATGAACCAGCTGTACATGTGACTATGATGTTGATAAGTGGTTGATGTCTAATATCAGTCCACCCATCCATGATAAGAGAGCAGCCTGTCCTAATCCAACACTGTCTCATGTTCTCCATCACCACTCACCTTAGAATATTCTTTGTCAAGGAGTGTAGTGCGTAGTTTATTTTCTCCAAGGGGGGTGAACTAGGTGCCAACAACTACCACATCTTTAACATTTGTTTGAAGTAGGGAGAACGTGCTACATGGAATGGGATGGCATGGGCTTAGAAAAATTTGGTAATGGAGGACTTGACCACATCTTGTGCATGCACATTGAACATACTTGCATTTGTATTTTGCTGCTCACTAGAAGTACTAGCCTTCCTCTTCCCTTTTGTGGAAACATGAACACCATCGGCACCACTACTACCACTACCAACATTAGGACTACCAAACATAAAGAACATAGGTAAAGCTAAATGTGTAGATTGAGTTTGCATTGGCTGCCCCATAGGCTGTCCTTCGGCCTCCATGTGCAATTTATAACACTCTACCCTCTCAAAATCTTTTATGTCTAGACAAACCTTGACCCAATGGCCTGTATAACCCAATAGATGAGAATAGACCCTTGTGTAGCTCCCATAAAATTTATCTTTACAAATGTGACGTTGCCACAATCTACTACCCCCCGTGTTTTTCCCTTTGTCTTTGTCTAGACGTGTTACTAATTGAAGAAGAGGTTTTTTAGGATTAAAAGGGCCTTTTGCAAAGTTTTTAAAGTCTTAGGAAGGGATTTCAAATGGATTTGTTTGAGGCTGTCCCCTTTCAACCAATTGGGTTTCATTTACTTCTTCCCTCTCAACATGCCCACTACCTTCACTACTACTGCTCATTTTGTTTTGTTTTGGTTTTTGCAAATTGAAAATTAAAAAAACACAAAAAATTATACATTTCATCATTTTAAACTTTGAAAATATTGGAAAAAAAGAAAAGAAATGGAAGAATAACTTACCTCTTTCACATCTCTTGCTGGCTGTTGCCTTAATGCTCCCCTTTTTGCCTACTGAATGCTGGTTTTTCTTCTCCAATAGCTCCTTCAAACGCTCTTCTTTCTCTTCTCATTTTGCTCTTAGCTGCAATTTTTTTTTTGGCATGTTAAAATGAAGTCAAATGCCTTTGAAATCAAGTTTTAAGTTAGCATTTTAGGGTTGGGAGGCATGGGGTGCACCTAAAAGAACAATGCAAAAACCTTTTTTAATTTCGGTCTGTTCTCTTTATTGTAAAATGGTGTTGGGAAAAAGGGGACGGTTGACTGCCCCCTTGCTGTCCTCGAGATGTCCCCTACATTTGGAAACGTCCCTGAAAAAAAACACATTTTGGAGACGCTTGGGAAACATCCCCGAGGCGGCCCCTGTCCCTGAAACGTCTCGGGTACGACTACAGGGGGCAAAAGTCCAGGGGACGTGTCCCTTTGTACCACTGATTTTATATTATTGTAGATATTTGTTTTCTTGAAGAATGTGAACAATCATCCTGAAGAAGAACTGAATTGTCATCTTGGAGACAAACTGAAAGGTCATAATATTGTTGATAAATATGTACTCCGCATCTCATTTTGGGATTTGGGACATGTACTTTGAAGAATCATCCTGAAGAAAAACTTGCTTTAGGGATTTGGGAGGCTACAACTTTGAGCACCAACACCTGCTTTTGTTATATACAACTTGGTCATTTCAGCACTGTGTTGAAGTGAAAATATTTCACAAACCAGGCAGAAAATCAAATTGGTAGGTTTTATCAATCGAACTTCCTCCTAAAACCCACCCTACTGCAACTCTGTTTTGTCTATATACCATCATTGATAGTGCTCTTTAACGCAGCTTGCTAAAATTACATAAATTATATCAAAACTAAACAATTCTAATGAAATGTAGCAAAAGCTAAAAATATTGCAAACATAGAGGATAAACAACAAAAGAACCTCTCCAATATGCTCCCAATGTGCCGTACTTTGGATTCCTAATGTTGTGAATTGTTCTCCTTGGCTACAACTCCTTTCTCCTATTTGTCTTTCCTCTTGAAAAATCATAGAGTACTTGTAAGGTTTGTGTAATGTATCATTTTGGGATCACCTTATATTTTTCCCTGAAATCACAGCTCCAAATGAAACCAGTAGCAGACTATAGTTAAAGATATATTTCCTACTTAAAATTGAGATGATGTAAGTTTGGTTATGGAAACCTGCAACCATGTTAGATGAATATGACAGACATAATCCATGAAATACATTTAATTCTAAGTCTAAGAAAGATTATATATATCATTATAACGAGTCCCAAGGACTATGTGAGCTCAACCATAATGAGGAGGACATGATGAGGTGCCCCCAGTATTCTCCCCTAGGCCCAACAGTAGGACCTTATCCGCTGTGGCCTTGTGTGGTCCTTAACCGATGGTCCTCAACCATCATCATGAGGTGGTGTACCTAGTGAGGGCTTTACACAGTTCTCCTCCATCATGCTAACCTCTCCTCTTATGATTGAAGACCTTTCTTCATTTACTTCAACAATTGATTCACTTGGGGATAGTTGGGAAGCTGCAATAGGGTGTCTTTCTCACAGTTCTCCCTTTTGCATAATAGGGTGCCCTTCTTGGAGTTGTCCCTTTTGCATAATATGGTGCCCTACTCACAGTTCTCCCTTTTGCATAATAGGTGCCCTTCTCGCAGTTCTCCCTTTTGCAGTCCTGCTTCATCCTTTCATGATCAATTGTTGCTAAACCAAAATAATATCGCTATTCATAACATCAACAATATGAGCTACATTGGCACACATTTTATTAGTGTATATATATATGTGTGTGTTTATATTTATTTATTAAATAACAAAGATAATTATATTGGCGTACCATAGGGATGGATTATCTTATTATTCTGATTTGAACTTGCTGTGATGATGTATACTTCAACTGTTAATGATGCCCAGATCTGATCCTTTACACCTGGGCTGCGAATGTACTCTGGAGGGTGTTTTCTGCCTTAATGTCCAGGAGAATAATGCTTCTTGCTTGATCGAACTATTCTAATATTCAGAAGATATTGCTTAAAGAGAAACAAACAGATTAGTTTCAAATGACTAATAAGGATTAATAATTGCTGCAAGCATCATTATTACATAATCATATAATATCTATATATATAATTATTTGAATATTTCTAATTGATTTCACTCTTCCAATGAACTTTACACTTATATATAACTTATATATTTTTATATATATTTGTATGTAATTAAACTTACTCCCCTTATTACTGATTGATCGTTTGTCTTCATATACCTCTCATTGACCCATCTTCTTCTTCTCATATATTTCTTCTTCCAAATCTGATTATATCATACTAATTTATCTGCTGCTATACTCAGAAGACACTTCTATTTGTGTCCTTAATTCCCCACTCATATATCTGCCTTTAAATCCATTTCTCCCAAATTTGCTTTAATATTCTGAAATATATCCTTCTGTGATTCGCTCATATCTGCTGTGTGTTTCTGACTGCAGATCATATATATGTAAGGCTTTATCTTCTTCCCTGAATGCAGATGTCATTTGATGCCCCATTCCTCCTTGCGCTCTCTCATTTTTATCCTCATATTGGAGGGGCATAACCTTTGGGATTATATATCTCTTTTTAAAGGAGTCATGCCTTTCAAAACTAATCGCTGCTCTTGTTTTATTTAAACAATCTTTAATGTTATATTATTATTAATGAAATGCTTCCACATAAGCACTGCCTTATATTACTGTTGATCGCTGCATATGACTGGGGCAATCAAACCTTAATTATTTCCTGCCTTTTATGATCGCTGGTTTAGTCCACTTGATAATCGCTGAACTTTAGGATTTAAGTGCTGCATATTATATACTGTTGTTTATTATATCATTTTTTAATAATTGTATTTCTCTTTAATATATACATTATTTTATGTTTTTATATTTATATATTATATGCTTTCTTATTTTAGTATATTTATTTTTATATTAGTTTTCTTTATATATATTTATAATAATATTATATTATATATTTGTTTGATATAAAAAACCTAGTTTTATGGTCCAGGAACCGGAATAGAAAAAACAGGGAAGGAATCCCTCAAGAGCTTAGAACCAATCTGAGAATCATTAAATCTGTACATATACACAGCCATGCCAAACCCAAATTGCAAGCAAGAACGTGACAAAATTGGACCAGAGCAGCCAAAACTTAAATGCAGCCAGAGGACCACCATCCACACATCAATCTGGAAATGCAATGTCCATATCTTGGCGCAGAAAAGAGAGGGGCATAGCAGGAAATCCCTCTGCCCACCACCTGTGATACAACCCCGTGTGCTTTTTGAGAAGAACGCCTTCATTGGCCGCCTAGTTTGCCACCCTGTTGCCAGATCGCCCAATGTGTGAAATCTTAACATCCACCAGAGCACGGATAAGACTCTTGGCAGACTCAAGGAGCATCTCCAACTTCCAGTTCTATATTTCACCTCCATTTAAAGCATCTATGATCAATTTTGAATCCCCTTTGATCCACAACTTTCTCCAACCCTTTTCTCTTGCTAACATCAGACCCCAAAGTAAGGCTTTGGCCTCATCCAAGTTGTTAGTATCTAGACCAAAATCATGAGCATTGAGGCGAAGAGTTCGACCCCAATAGTATTTGAAAATGCCACCACCTCCAGCTATACCAGGATTACCTTTGGCCGTGCCGTTGAAGTTTAGTTTCACCTAGCCGTGCTTAGGTTTCACCCAATTACAGAGCCTACCCCTTCCTTTGGCCTGTGAGGGAGCTCGTGAGAAGCCTCTGAAATTAGGCCAAGAGTTTGTCCAACCCAGTTCCTTGTTCCCCACAGACCGATCCTCGTTCTTATGTATTTCACCTAGCTCCCCAGTGGTGTTGACCACCCTGTCCCATATCCTATACACATTCAATTCCTTGCCTTGGAATGTTTGGTGGTTCCTCTCAATCTATATATTCCAAATTATGATCATCGAAGCCACATCCCATATGAATTGCAAGCTTGAGCTCTCAAATCTAGCTTCCCAAGAGTCTAGAAGCTCTGCCACATTTCTTTGCATTACCCATTAGACCTCCAATTTGTCCCAAAAGCGTCCCCAAAGTTGCCAGACAAAGTCACAATGGAGGAAGAGATGTGCATTGCTCTCAGTGTGAGAACAACACATCACACATTTGGAAGGGCCAACCTTGCCCATTAATTGAAGCCTATCCCAAGTTAGCGCTTTTCTTTTCTAGGCTATCCATAAGAAGGTGTTCATCTTAGGTATACCACACTTGTTCCATATCTTGGAGCACTCTTTCGAATCAGCCTTGGAGAAGTATCTAGTATATGCACCCTTGACTGTTATCAAACCACTACCATGATCATTCCAAACTCTCCTATCCTCCTTTACATCTCCAACCATGGGCCACTTGGCCAATGCCACTTGGATCTCTTCACAAATTGGGCCTAAATCAGCAATTGAAGCTTCTAACCTTTTCCAGGACCTACTCAGAGGGCATCCCTCTAGGTAATCCACAACCTGAGTCCCCTCCACTTCCTTGAAATGTGTCACCAAAGGAACATATTTATGATACTTGCCAAGAGCCTCATCAGTGATCCAATGGTCTCTCCAAAAATTAATCTTGTCCCCCCTGCCCCATTGCCAACACAAATCCGGGCTCAAGAAGTCACAACAGATTCTTAGAAAGTTCCAAACGCTCGAGCCTCTTGGCAACACAAGAAAATAAGTGCTCAACATTGTTCATCAAGTACTTTGCTTGCAAGACTTTACTCCACAACTTATCTTTTTCATGGTAAATCCTCCATACCAGTTTGATCCCTAAAGCGAGATTCATGTCCTTGCATTTTCTGATACCTAATTCACCTTGCATTACCGGTCTGCACACATCATCCCACCTCACAAGGTTGTACCTGAACTGCTCCTCACAACTGTGCCACATAAATCTCCTTTTAATTGCTTCCAGAGTATTAGCCACCTTGCTTGGAATCTAGAAGACGACATGGTGTAGATTGGCACCGCCATCATGGAAGCTTTAATTAGCGTGATTCTCCCAGCCAATGACAGCCACTTGCACTTCCAAGAGGCCAACATAGACTGCACCCTATTTGTTACATTGCTCCATTCATGCTCAGTTGAGCATTGATTAATCAAAGGCATACCCAAGTACTGGCTGGGGAGCATATCAGATTCAAAGCCTAGAATCCTCTTTATTGCTAGCTTTTCCATGCACACATCCTTGAGAAAAAATATCCTTGATTTGGAGATATTAACACGCTGGCCCGTCACCTTGTATCTTTTCAAAACCTTTTTCAATGTAGAGGCCTCTCTAACCGTAGCCACTCCTAACAATAGAGTGTCATCCACGAATTGAAGGTGGGAGATATTATTCGTGCCACCAGAAATTTGCAAGCTAGCCAAGTTTTCGTCTCTAACCTCCTTTTTCAAAGATCTGCTTAGTGCCTCTGCAATGATGAGGGAATGAAGGGGGGATAATGGATCGCCTTGACATAGGCCCGACTTTGCATCGAAGAACTCAGTGGGAATCCCATTCACAAGGATAGAGTAGGTGGCAGTGGAGATGCAACTATACACCCGATCGTACTAGGCCTCATAGAAGCCAAACTTCCTCATCACCCTGATCAAAAAAGCCCAGAAAACCCTATCATAGGCCTTGTTCATAACCAGCTTAATGATCATCCCTTCTCTTTTAGTACTTTGGACAAAATGAATGGCCTCGTGTGCAATGACGATTCCATTTAAAATTTGTCTACCCTTTAGGAATTCACTTTGTTCTTCAGAAATGAGGAGATTTAGACAAGATTTCAGTCTGTTGGCCATTGCTTTGGAAATGATCTTGTATAACACAGTGCAAAGAGCAATGGGCCTAAATTGATCAAAGGATTTGGGGTCCTTCACCTTGGGAATGAGGGAAATGTAAGTAGCATTCCACAATCTTAGAACAACTCTTCGTACACTGCATTCTTCGGAAGACTTCTACACATCCTCACCGATAATATACCAATATCTTTGAAAAAATTCATCTTGGAAGCCATCAAGCCCCGGGGCCTTCCTAGCCCCAAGGGAGAAGGCAACATTGTGAATCTTTTCATTAGAAAAAGGGGCCATGAGAACTGCATTTTGTAGGTTTGAGATCAGATTTGGAATGCAGCCAAGCATCTCATCTTGGGCTTGAGGAACAACATCATCCACCGAGCTGAGGAGCTCACTAAAGAGCCTTCTACCTTCACTCCTTATAGCTTCGATGTCATCAAGCACAACGTTTCTGGGGTCACAAATGCTCATGATCTTGTTGTGTTGACGCCTGATCTTAGTGGATAGTTGTAAGAACCTTGTGTTTTTATCCCTTCGCACAACCACTTGACTTTGGACTTCTGCTGCCAGAATATTTCTTCCATTCTCAAGATTCTATCAAAGTCCGCGATTATCTTGTTTTCTTTCTCTCTGAGAGGAGTAAAACCACT
The DNA here is from genome assembly GCA_007258455.2 of Sequoia sempervirens. Classification (NCBI taxonomy): domain Eukaryota; kingdom Viridiplantae; phylum Streptophyta; class Pinopsida; order Cupressales; family Cupressaceae; genus Sequoia; species Sequoia sempervirens. Next base: position 132,318 of record VDFB02325046.1, on the reverse strand, counting down.
TTTAGCGATTTCCCCTTCTACATCCCTCATCTCAGCTTCAACACTACTTTTGTTGATGAATAGATCACCCATGACCTCCTTGTTTCAGGCCCAAGCCTTCCTTTTGACCTTAAATAGATTTTTTTCCACAATGAATCTCTTGCAACCCTTGATTTCATATTGCCACCATTTACCCACTAAACCATCAAATTTTGGATGTTCATACCAAAAGGATTCCATTTTGAATGGAGAGCCCAAAGGTTTGGAAGGGCGACATAGTGTTATTGAGATTGGCTAGTGGTCCAACCCCCCAAACTGCACAACCTCAGAAAAGAAACCCCCCAGATCGATAACCCACTCAGAGTTGAGGAAGAAGCGGTCCAATCTGCATTGGATGTTCTCCCCATAGAGCCTTTTTTCGTTCCAAGTGAACCATCCTTTTTTGGGGCGAATGTCAACCAAGGCAAGGTCATCACACACCTGCTTGAAGCTTGTGGAGCCATAGCTGCTCATCCCCCTACTACCCTGTTTATCCTCGAGAGCTAGAGTGGCATTGAAATCACCACCTATTAGTCACTTATCTTGAGGATGAGATCCCCTTAAGGCTCTGAGATGGTCCCACACCACCTCATGCTTGTGTTTCCTAGTTGGACCATACAAATTAGAGATCAGCATCCTACACCCTTTAGGTTCGTGCAACTAATAGTCAAACAAAGTTGTTCGGCCACTATGGTGGCACCATCAATAGTATGCTTATTCCACAAGCATGCCAAGCTGCCTGCCACGCCATTTGCACTAACAACAACCCCCTCACCATTAGACGAAAGCCTAGGGATCAAATCTCTAAGCTTCTTTTCCTCCATCTTAGTTTATTGGATCAACACCAAATCTAGAGCCTCACTCAAAATTAGTCGTTTGAGGATGCGTCGTTTTTTGAGCTCATTGAAGCCCCTGATGTTCCAACTGATCACCTTCATTGAGCACTGGGAGAGACGAGGTGCTCGCCTCCAGCCATTACAAATTCCCTGATTAATACTTGAGAGCCATTTTCCAATTCTTCTAAAGCCTTAGATTTGGCTTTTAGGCCTCCGATTTCCTGCCCTTACTACTAGTACCCCCTGCATCCACATTGAGGTTGGGCTTGCCGCCAAACTTTTTTGTTCTTCTAGTGGCAATAGACCACCCATTCTCAGAGGTGCCTTTGACTAATGGTTTAGGGCCCTTTGGCTTGCATAGGTCCCCCATACTAATGTCCTTTGCCACCTTAGTCACATTACTTCACTTAGGACCCCATCGCCCACTAGTTTAGTGGGATCGTGATCTGCTTGGATTAAGGCATAGTCTCGAGTGTCCATGGAAGCAAAAATGGCACCCATGGGGGTGTTTCTCTCCCTTGCCAAACCCAGAGTAGAAGGCCCCAAATTTGCACATTTGCTTGTACCATCCATACTACCATTTGTCGAGGAGTTGCACCCCTTAGCCACTATTTTGGATGACCTTTCATTGCATTCTGAACCCAACACATTTCTCTTCTTTAGATCGCTTATGCCGTGCTTGGACGGGGAGAGCGAGCCTTTACGTTGATTGTCCAAGGGACAACCCTTGGCCATATGACCTGTTTTGCCACATCTGAAACGACAAATAGGCAGACCTTCACAGTCCAGCTGCTGTATTCACACCCCTAGAGCAGATGAAAACCGGAGCGATAGTTGGATCGACAAACTGAGGCCGATCCAGATATTGACTCCCTCCATAACCTTGCTATTGGACATAATTCGCTCATTGCAAATATAGCGGCCTAGGGAATTGCCAATAAGTCTAAAGATTTCTTCATAGCGAAGCTCTTGTGGAATACTCTGCAGTTGGACCTAGATTGGAGCCTTATGGATTTGTTCATTCTGAGGGTAATCTTATGATAATTATAATTATGATAATCTTAAATTGCTAATATTTCTTATATATATATATATACTGCAGGAATCGGTCGGGTATCCACCCCCCTATAAATTGCAGTGTGCCTGGTAAACTTTTTCCACGTGCTCAGTGGTGCTGGCGTGACACGCCCTTCGGTAACACGGGTTTGGGGGGAGACTAGACCTCGTGACCTCTTGCTTGCAATAGGATGCTTTAGCCAATCGAGCTAGGCCCCCCGCCCCATTTCTTTTATATTTTTAATATGTATTTTGTTATTTATTTTATTTGCTTTTTAAAGCTTCATATCTTAGTGTTACAATTTTGGGGGCATGATAGTTTGAGGGTAATTGTATGGTGGGGGGCCTTGTAGTTGTTGACCCTTTGTTTTTTCATTTTCATTTTTATTGCAATGACATTTTTGCATCCGAATTGCTAGAGATGTCTGTATGTCCCTAATATGAACAAGTGATGTTTGGGCATCTTCAACAAACATAACAAAGGAAAAAAGGAAGCAACAAATAGCTGAGGACATAGATGTCTTTGAGATGATTAAGATGGCCAGACATTCCTTGGGATGTCCCAAGGACTTCTACTCATCTCAAAATGGAATTGATATGCCCTAGGGGGTTATAGTTATCCTTAACTATAGTTGGGGACATCTAAAAGTACTTGAGATGTCCCAAGGGACATTGAAGCATGTGTGAGTTGTCTTAGGTATGCCTATATGACTTATAAAGAAGGAAAAATAAGTGCCTGCCCCAAAATGGCACCATCATGGTGATTGGAGGTGGTTGGTGGGCATTAATCCTATGTTACAAATAAAAATGATCAGGCCAAAATAAGGTCCATTGAGTTCGGGATGTTGCACTATGCTACATTACTTTTTACTACAATTACTATTGGAAAGATTTTGCAATCATTTTTTATCTCATGATTTTCAATGATCAGTTATAGCTTCATGTTTCATATTTGACATTGGGTCATGAAAAGAGTTTTCTTTATTTATTATTTATAATCATAGTTAAGAGAAACAATGTGAAAGAAATCGTTTGCAACATAGTTGGAAAATTTTGACTTGGCGACCTAAAATTTTGACTTGGACTGGACTCCACAAAAGCCAGGCAAAACATGGCAAAAAAATACATAGTTATGCAAAAAACAGAAGAAATTAATGCATTTAGAGAACACATAAGTCTATTCTGATTATCAACTTGCCATAATTTAAAGATTACACATCATATGATCCTTAGCTGCTCAAAATTTGAAATTTCAAAGTTTCAAAGTCAAACAATACATCATACTACTATAAAATATTAAATAATAATTGTATAATGATTAACATATATAAAAAAAAAAACCAAATACAATCTACGTACTCCTCTTCCCCTCCTTATACTGGTACTTTTAAGCCTTGAACTAGAAGGTATATCGGAATCATCATCAGGAGCGAATGATTCCTCAGGTGCAAATATTTCTTTCCTCCAATGCCTTTTCCATGGCTGCTTCTTTCTTCAAGTCATATCTTAATTATTGAACATATATTTGCTTCTTTGACAATCCAATCAACAAATAAATTGATGTCAACCGAGTTGATGGTATTGCAAGGACCCTCCACCTTTTCGGTTCAAAGGCGAAGGTTGTACTGGACAAAGACAAGCTCATTGAGGTGTTCAAGGGTTAACTTGTTTCTTTTCTTGGTGTGATTGCTCTCAAATAGGCTCCAATCGTGCTCACACCCATAAACAATATGGGGCCAAGACAAAACATGGATAGCTAGCCTTTGAAGATTTGGTGTGCTAGCACCATAAACCACCCACCTACAAATGAAACATTTGAAAAAAATGTAAGCATTAAGTAAAACTGTAAAAAATTAACACTTAACATTTCAAGTTTCTAGTATCAAGCTAAAAATTAGAGGACTGATTTTCTTAACCTTGCTGATAGTCTTCCCTCCTTCGAATGGCTTTAGGTGAAGAAAAGAGCCTTCTCTTGGCATCATAGTAGACCTTCCAACTCATCCAAAATTTTGTTTTTGTCATCTTTGTCTATTGACATCCTCTTTATGCATGAAGTAAGGCCTACAATGCCCTTGTGATCAGCCTTAACGTATTAGAGAAGTAAAATTTTGGGTTCAAGTAGTATTCTAAGTTATGTATTGGTTGGTGGAGTTGGTTCATCTATCTATGATCAATGACGAGTCAAGTTTCTTTTGTTACCACCATAGTAATGCATAATGGCCTTTTTGGCCCTATCCATGGCCTTGTAGATATAATCCATGAGCATGACATCCCAAATTATTAAATGTAGAACCTTGACCTAAAGGCTTTGTCACCATAAAAATTAAAAAAGAAATTCTAAATTATTATAAAATTAAAAAACAATAACTGAAACAAGAAAACAAAAGAACTTGGACGAGCATTATGATGGTAGGATCAATATGGTTGACAAAAGACTGGATAAGGTAGAAGACATGCTCATGATATCAAAGCTCCTCGGTTGGTATTCATGATCTTGTATAGACAAAATGATAACACTCATAGAGAATCTTTTTTAGGAAATGTAGTGAAAAACTCAATTTCTTTCACTCAAAACTAGTGTTACAAGACTCGGACTTGGCAAGCTAATTTTTGACCTGGACTTGAATTTGGCGCTTAGACTTGGCCAAGACTCAACAAATTGAAAAAATCAGAAATATTGTATTTTTAAGGATTTAGAACTTTTTTCATGCACCCTTCTATAAATAAGCTTTAAAGACACAATAAACAATCAAATAGAAGCTACTTTGATCACATATACAAGTATCCATCAATCACATGAATATAAAAGTGGATTTTAGCTGAAGGAAATAACATTTTTAAATAAATAAATATTGTCAAGTGTTTTAGGAAATCAGGTGGACAAAAATTGTGGCATAAAAAGCAAGTCACAATATGGAGTCGTGAACTAGGGAGAAAGGAGCTTGTATTGCTTGGCCCAGCATTGCTAGCTCTATGTGGGGTCATGCGCTTGTGTCTCAGACTAGAAGCACTTCTTAGGATAGGGGTTGACTCTAGAAACTAGAAGCAATGTAATTCAATTACGTGGGATTTAATTGGAAAAAAGTTGAAAGAATAAAATAATCTTGCGCTTTCATCAAACATGGCCCAAAATGATTTGTAAGTTTTGCTATTTAAAACTAGAGAAAGGGTTTTTGGGCAAAGACAGCCATTTAGACCACACAGACCTTCATGGTGCATGCCATCTTTCATAATTTTATTGCTTTTAACCAATCTCAAGAGCCCTCCAAACCCTTAAAAAAGCATTTTAAATTTTTTATTTTATTTTTCTACTTTTTCTTGTTTTTCATTGACTTGGTTGAGTCTTCCTAGTGTGAGTTGTCAGGTCTGTCAAGTCTGGCAGATTCAACAACTCTGACTAGACTAGGCTCGAGTTGTTGGATACCTGGGTCACAAGTCCCTGGGCCCCGCCTAGTCTGGGCGAGTCTTGTAACATTGGTTAGAACACTTCTTTATCCACCTCTTGGGCATTGAATTGCCTGATTGGAATGGATGGTCCATATTCATATCCTATTTGACATGCAAATGGGGGTCATTTTATCAGCTTAATTGTTCAAACCATGGCTATTGAAATGCTTCTGATATGAAAATATCTGCATTTTTTGTGTATTGATCGAGATGGTTTTCGTGTCTGTTCTCTTTTGGTGCCCAATAACTTTGGTTTTAAAACAGGATTTGATTTACTTTTTATAATGGTTTCTATGATATCCGAATTTAATTTGCTTAAACTGGGAATTGGGATGGTTATGATAATGTTCTTCAAACTTATCATTCTTCCAGTGTCTGGTATTTGGCTTCTCAGTTGTTTTACTTTTAGGAGTTACAGATTAGCAAGAGAACAGTATTTATTATAAAATGTACAATAAGATATGGGCAGACAGTAATTCTTTTGTACCAGTCTGAATTCTTTTGGTCTAAATTCTAGTTCTCAAAGTGGTTTTATAACCTATACAAATTTGTACATGAAATATTTTTCTCCATGTATCACATGTTATCTATTGTCAAATATGTGAGTTTTTGCAAGCAATATTTTGGTTCCCTGGTTTGGTTGGGCTAGTTTGTGACAGCCTGACTTCTTTTGGTTTATTTTTTAGTTTTTAGAGTTATTTTGACCTATAATTATTGGCTTCACCATTGAAAGCACATTATCTATGGTCAATATGTTAAGTCTTTGCAAGCAACATGTTGGTTTCCTGGGTTGGTTGGGCTGATTTGACTGGTCAGAATGGGATCCTGCAAGGGAAATGACACTGGCTCCAGCCTCAGGGGGCTTAATACCTTGAGGGGGTGTGCATCAGGTTGTAGTTTTCTCCAATTTTCATGTTGGATATTTCTCCTAGTCTATGGAAGTATGTTTAATAGAGATGGGATCTTTTGATGTTGTCCTGTTGACACTGTAGGTTGACTGATATACAGAATAAATTTCATTCTCTCCAAACAATATTCATGATATTTGATTTTTTTAGCTTGGTAATTTTATTCAATGTAATAGTTATCATGTTTTATTGTCTGAATTGCTGCTTAGCGGTCCCTTCATCAGCAGTTGAAAATATTGGTTCAATTTGCAGAATGAACACTTTATTGATATGGTGTATCGTGAGATGCTGAATGCACATACTTCATAAAGATTCCACGGTGGATGATCTCATTAACAACTTCAGTTCATTGATTTACCAGCGAAGGTTCTGTATACAGTCTTTTGTGTGGCTTCATTTTGTATCTTGTGTGGAGCACCAATTTCAGGATGAAGGCCATGGATTTTAAGTGTGCTAGTTAAGTTTCATATTTTGCAGACTTAAACATCTGTGATTGATTGGTCTTGTCCAAGATTCATCTGTTTCGAGTGCACAGAAGTATTTCTATGATGACTTAATAAAATATAATTCATATATTGTTGTCTATCTTCTACTTGTGCTCGCTTATTATCTGGATATGGACTACTGGGCTTATTTTGAAAAATCCAGTATGTGTTCTTGTAGGTATTTCCCAGAAGTCTCTACAAAAGCTTGTAGTAGATTGCATGTAATGGATAAATGTACTGAACTGTTATCTCGTTGTACACTAAGATTTGCTTATGTCTATCGCTAAGCGCCTATTGTTTTCTCCTATCAATTTGTAAATCATATGCTAGCAGTGCTGGCGTCTCTTTTATATCATTATCCCTGTTTTTTCTTAGTACTCTCTTTCTGGAAACTGGCTTTGATTGCTATTCTAGATGAACTGTATATTATTTTTAATATGTTTACTAATCTTTTGAAAGTCTAATCTGGAGTATATGTTATTATGTCTCTCAAAATGATGGTTTATTTCATAAAAGACTATCAAGGTATTATTTGTTTTTTCCAGAAAAAAAGAATTCTTCTTCTAAGCTTTCAGCATTTGTAATGAATAAAATAATTCTTGATATTTATTACAATTAAAATATTTGTTATTGTGGTAGATTGAAGTTTTAAATTTGTTAGTATGCCTGCAGAGACTGTCATAATTGATAGATTGCTTTCTTATGGTGTCAGTTTACATTCTATGTATCAATTATATGAATAAATTGTCAACTACTGTACTCTATTTCTCTCTGCATATTTCATTCTGGTTTGGTTGATCACATCTTTTTCCATTTGCTATACTTTAGTAACCTATACATGGGTAATTTGTACTTGTGGTTAAGGCGATTCTCCTGATCCTAAAATTCAATATGGCGATGGAAAAGGCTAGATTTAGTAGAACATTTCTCAACAAGTTTACATGATTTTGCCTGTCTTGTAGCCTTTCATCACAACTATACTTTTTCTCATGCTTAACGGAACTTACCTTGTGTATATATATGATTCCCCTGGCATTAATTGCTTATTCTTGCATGACACAGTATATGTGGCCTTGAAGTCCACAAACATGCTTGATTTTTCCAGTAAGCTGATTTTGTATTGTGCTTAAGCTTTGGTATGTGTATTGTATCTATAAATGGTTAGACATGGTTTAATGTTTCTCGAATTGATTCTTCCTTGAAAATCTTGATTCACTACTTAAAACAGCATTAATCTGCATCTTGGATCTTGATTTATAGCACAGATCATTTGGATGTGTGGGCACATTGTTTACACCTTTTTACACACCCTTGATTAACTATTTTGTTTTCTAAGGTTGAAGTCTTGAAGTCAGCCGTCTTCATAATACCAAAAGGGCAGGATTATGCGTCCCTTTCTCTTAAGACACACCTCTCTTATATGCAGAAATCCTTTCCTCACTATTTTTTCTGTATTTGGAAATATCCCAAAGCAATGAGAAGTCCATTGAAGCTTATCATCTCTGCATGAGAAGTCCATTGAAGTAACATAGCTGTAAAATGACATGTCTTCATGTGTGCATCATAGGGCAATGTGGACCATGAAGCGAGATGTCTAAGTGCTCTGTCCATTGCAACATAGGGCAATGTGGATCATCAGAGATGCTTGTTTTAGTTATAGGATGGAAATTTCTGTTTTGTATATAAGCTTGTTTTGGTTTTTTTGCCTTATATTATTTTAACCTATGGATGGCTTATTTGGTTATTGCTGATGGCAACGTTCAACTGATAACTACACATATTTACAATTATTGCATGTTCAGGAAAAAATTGGTGTTGTGGTCATGCTTGCTTTTTACTGATTCAGAGGCTATTAAATGCCCCAGCATATTTTTAGAAGCAGTTTTGCTGCAAGTCAAACACTATAACCATCATGTGCGTTGTGAGATGGAGTTTCCCTCAATTTTTTACCAGTCTCTATTTAAGATCTTTTTGATGAGTTAAAATTTTCCTTACAACATTGTTTCTTTTTTTGATACATAAGATCAGTATATTATTAATAATATAAACAGAAATACAAGCGTCTGCCATGCAGGTAAAAAGGAGTTTCTATAAACACACTAAACTACCAGCCACCAAAAACATCTTTAGAAACCAACCTCCAAAACAGCTAACCGAACCATCGAGAACCCAACCAGAATTATCAAAACAAAGCCATATTAATGACATTAACGCAGCCATGGCTTCCAAAAACACAGACAGACCAAAACTATCGCCTACGAACCAAAAAACAAACCACAACCCAACTTACAAAAAATTGTTCAATTTTGCAAAATCTTTGAATTTCGATTTCCACTCCACCCTGTCAACCGCCATTAGCCCGAAAACTTCTTAAGAAAAACAACTACTGCCACGATTGACCGATGCTGCATCTAACCCGGTCCCTGTAAATCCAAGAGGAAAGGAAATATCTTCACCGTCTCCTCCGAGCTTAGCCTTTCCATGTCGCAAGGCCTCAAACAACCCCTGCCTTAGATCACCACACGGAGAACCTCGTCCACACCTTCAACCAAGTCTGCTATGAATAATTTAACCAACAATCTTTTTGCTTCAGCCTTTGGCTCCAAATTGTCCAGAAGAGAAGCAAGGAAACGGGAAGAGACGTGCAAATTGTCTCTCCCATACTCCCTGCACTCCAAATGACCGGAGCCCAAAACCATTTTCACGACCACAAGCACCAACAGGGTATAATTCAACAGAATCCGTTTTAATCTTTGGTTAGTAAACTCCCTGAAAGAGGCTTGTCTCACCGATGACCGCAATGAGATAGGAGTGTCGGACCCAAACCGAGCAAGGCCTGCCACCGAAACTTCGATGATAAATTTAGAGCTCATTGCCATTCGCAACCCCACACAAATTGCACCCGACAAAAGAGAGAAAAACTCATAGTCGCCACACACCTACAGAGAAAACATAGTGCAAAAAAAGAGCCAAGCTTTTAATAAATAAAACCTAGACCACCAAAGCGCCGCCAAACTCCACAAATCGTACCCCCTCCGGTGTGCAAGATGTCTTTGCAAAGAGGGGAGCTCACATTTCCATTAATAGCTCTCATCACTAAACGTTGATAAGAGTGCCATAGTTGTCCTACACTATACGCCCAGCTTGTCGAAAAGACAGGCCAACTCCACCCTGCAGACGAACTAGCCAACTTGGCCCAAAGGACTCCAACACCCTGTCATCGTGGCAACCCATGCCATCTCCCTTTGCCACCATGGAGGGACGCTTGCCCTTCCACCCACTTTCCTTACAACATTGTTATCTATAGATTGTGTTGTGAAATGTTTTAGTGGTATTTTTTTCTAATTGACAATTTAATTTCTTTTATTCACAATTTCCTCTCTTCAGGTGGTGGTGATAGGGAAATGAACACTAGTATTAATCCCTTTGGTTGTCATATCAGAGTCATCTCCATTTTTTTTTTTTGGGAGTTTTCATATAAACCTTGAAATGACAAATTTTTAATTTGTTTATTTTCTAGCAAGGTAGCAACTTTCATAATAACATTCAATTTTGTGGACCTCAAATATGGAATAAATGTATTGAACGAAAAAAATACTATAAAACACAATACACTTATTTTCGATTAGATACATATTAAAATATGTAAAATGTTTTATTTTGAAAGATTTTAGACTTTTCACAATTATCATGTATTTGGATACCACTGGATAGTGTTTTTAGTATTGATGTTTAGTGTCAAATCAGATTGTCCATGCAAGAAAATAATAATAATAATAATAATAATAATAATAATAATAATTTGAGGAAGGCCATCATTATAATTTTAGATTTATTCTTATTTATTATCTATCTATTAGTTTAAAATAGGTTCATCATGTGTAAAAAAAAAAAAAAAAAACTTTTTATAGTATTCTAATTATAGATAATATTTAAATTATAAATAAGGTTATTATTCTTATTAACAATAAAAGATAAGATTATTATTCTCACTATTATGGTAATTGATAGTGTTATTATTAATTAATTTATTAGTATTGTCTATTCTTTTTAATTTATGTTCAAGGTTATGAATTAAGGTTCTCCACTAGTCCTTGATCGTCAATCATCATGTTTGTCACTATCACACCACTACAGAGGATAGCACATCCCACAACAAAAATACTCCTAGATAGAACATCCAATGGCTAGTTGACCTGGGAGTAGCTTTCATATAAATACTCATGGGAGCATGCTTGCCAACAAGGAAGTCTATATCGTTCATAAATATGCTTTCATAGAACATTTTGCATCAAAGAAGTTTATATTGTTCATATGTTCAATGATTTCTTAAATATACATGTATTCTTTTATTAAAACGATTAGTTAATTGTAAAATTGATGCTTGTCTTTTAACAATTTACTCTTTTATAGTTATATTGAGGGATCCTTAGGGACCCCTACCCATAGATCTAAAAAACATAATTGTTAGTCCATATACAAAGGATAGATTATATAAGTATAATACTTGAAAAATTAATATAATTCATCTAACTTAGATAATCATGAATCTTATAGACAATGAATCTTTCGGTTCTCTTAAAAATGTTGACCAATAACAAATAAAAAAATTTGGTTAACTATCACTCAAGAATCAAATTTAGAACATAAAAACTAAAAAAATATTAAAACTTGGGACCAAACATACTAAATGTGGAGAGGTTTGGGAATGCTTTTGAGAAATTAATATTGCAAAGTTGTAGATGCATAGTTGGAAGAGAGAAATTTGAAAGAAAATCAAAAGAAAAAAAAAAACATTAGCTAAATTGGATGAGTGTACAAAGAAAATCAATATGTCAAGAGGTAGCAAAGGAAGTAAGGGTACAAAAGGAGTACCTTAACATTGTAGTATAGAGGAAAGTGGTGGATGATTATACTAAACTAGTGATGAAATTATGGAATGGAGATATCTTTGGTATAGGATGTTGGGAATATAAAGAAGCTAATAATATTAATAGTGGAAAATAAATCGTTAGAAAAATAAGGACATTTCTATAAGTATTGGAATAAGGAGAAACATGGTAAAAATGTATAATATATTGGGAGAGTAGAAAAGAAGTCACATAAAAGAAAATAAATGTGTATTGCATGATACACCATTAGAAAAGGCTATCTTGATCAATGTAGAGTTGAATGGTCAAATAGTGAAAGGTGGACTATTGGACCTTGGCTCAAAAAGCAATGCATTATTCCATAGTACTTGGGGATGATAGGCAAACCCAAGCTACAATTAATCTCTTTATATTGTCCTTACCAATTTTTTTTAACATCTTGCAATTTTTTCAACCTTCAACTCATAGACATTTCATCAAATAGTTGATGGATCATTGAAAACCATTCTATATTTTTTATTAGAACAACTACAACTTTTATTTCAAAACATGGGAAAATTACAAACTTATGCAAATTAAGACACATGCTCATTTTAACAAACAATAGGAAAATAGTCCAATAATTGATTTCAAATTCATAAATTATAATTCCACTCATCAATAAGCTATAAGTGTACATTTTTTCAAACACTTAACATACAAATTAAAATTATAGTGAATACCCATAATGATTGATGATGTTCCAATATATTGGATTAATCTACTCTTCAAACTGTTGTTAATAAAATTTGTAGCTAGCAAATACCCGTTATAATAATTTTGTATTAATTATATAGTTTATCAATGACAAAAGGAAGCTTTTACATTAGGTATTTAGATATTAGCATAACGTTTATATTTGCCATGCAAGGCCAAAACTCATAGGTTTTAATTTGCAGAACTATATCAAAACAAATATTACAACTTTTATAAAGGTGTACTCCAATTTAATTTCTACTCCATTCCATCCAAATGGTGGAACTATAGCTGATATAACTGAATTGGATCTCACCACCTCCACCATCATTTCTTCATCCTAGTTCACATGAAATTTTAGGCCTCCTTGTAAACCTAGATCCTTTTTCAAGGTTTCTAGCTTGTATTTCTTGTTGTATTTTCTCTAGAAGTCCAAGTAATTCTTTTAGAAAAGGATGTTGTCTTTTGTGTTGAAAGGTTGACGTCTTGCATTTTTGATCTCTCTTTTGCGACTTCTACTTTTTCATTTTTCTTGGAAATATCCATTGTCATTGTTACCTACACAAAATGTTGTAATAAATGTGTCTTCTAGCAAACTTAATAAGTACTCTTTTTTTGCCTTGAAATCTTTCCTCATTCCTTGCTTTCCATAAAAACCACAATATTTCAGTAGATAATAAGAGCCAGAAAAGGTTAATAGATTTATCAACTCCCTCTATTTGACCAAACAAAATTTCTTGCCCCTTAATATTTCCTAATTCCCCCATCCTCCTAGTTCTGCACAAAACATATACCATATTTCTTTTGCAAAGAAACAATAAAAAAAGATGTGTTCCATTTTTAGGTTTTCTACATAATTCATAAATTTCTAATTTTGAGGCAGATAGAGAACAAAGTAGTTTTTATAATAAAAGCAACCATTTAAAACATGCTTTCTTGGGCTTTAAGACATTATTCCATGCCTAATTAAATATTTTGTTCCAATTTTTTCACCTTCTTTAATGTTCCAACACTTGTTTAAGTGCCTGATTATATCTTTTAAATCATTCAACATTTTATATATGGTTTTAGGTTTCAAATTAGACAGATCAGTTCCATCCGTCCATCTGTAACTAGCCAGGTTATCACAACAAGAGTTACTGTTGATTGTAAACTTTTGTATGACTCTCTTGGTACAAAGTATGTTCTCCATTGTGTAGGGGGTAGATCATACTTTGTGCTTAGAGTAGCCCAAGACTTTAAATGGAAATTACATAAAATATCCTTAAAACAGTTAATACCTTTCATTGCCCACGCTTTAGTAGAGCAACCTTGTAATAAGGAAAGAGGCTTCTCTTTATGGTACAAATTCCACCAGATTGTAGTAACAAAGCAAATGCTTTTTTATCTTTGTCAATCTTTTCACATTTTTTTAATCAAATTTCTTATTTGCTCCCAAGCCTTCCATATCATTTTGAAAATGCTAGATCCAATAGGTGATACAAGGAATTTACCTAATAGCAAGTCACAGAGGGATATATTTCTAGTTTTTTTCCTTTTTACAAACAACTTGTTGGATGTCATTCCTAACTAGTATTTTCCATGGTTCATTTCCTTCCATTACTTTAACAATCCATTTAACAACAAGAGATATACCTTGTTTTTTAAATCTTTTAGACCTAAGTCCCCATTCCCTTTATCTAAACAACAACAATCCCATTTAACATTGTTTCTTTTTGTTACCTCTACCGTTTGACAAAAGAAATTGCCTTATTTTCTTTTGTATTTCTTCAATATGATAGCTACAAAACAACCAAATTGAAAAGTAGTACAAAGTATATCAAGATATATTTTTTTGATAAAATTGAATTCTCCCCGCTAATGATAGGTATTATTTATTCCATTTATCAAGTTTTATATCAAATTTTCTTTTTACCCAATTCCACATGTCTTTTAAGCATGATTAATCATGAAGGGTATGCCCAAGTACCTAACTTTCCTATTTGGGCCTCCCTTGTAGAATTCGTATTTAAACCATTTAGGGGGGTTGGCTTCCCAACTTAACATTATAGATTTTACTTTGGAGAGTTTTTCCTTCGAGACATCACAAAATATATTAAGCTTTTGCATTAGGAAGTCAAAGTTTTCTTTTTCAAGATTAAAAAAGAGGGTTGTGTCATCAACAAAATGCATATTTATCAAGTCACTTCTATTAGGTAAAGATCCTTTTACTTTGGGACTAAAGGTAGAGTCTCTTAATAGGTAAAAACTAACATCAATGTCAATTACAAATAGGGCAAGGATGAGGTGCATCCTTGCCTTATTTATCTATTGAGAGAAAATTATTTTGTTAAAGCTTTGTTTATACTTGGGCAGTTGCATCTTGCAATAAAGTATATTAACCATTTTATATAACTCCTTTGGGAATCCAAAAGCTTCCAAAGCCACCAAGAGGAAAAGCCAGTCAATTCTATCACATGCCTTCTCAAAATCCAATAGGAGCATTCTAATATTTTGATTGGAGCATTTTTCCCAATCCATAGCTTTCCAACTTGTTATTAGGTTCTCTAAGATAGTTCTCCCTTTAATAAAACTGGTTTGGGTGTAGCTAATGGATGAGGGGAGAATGTCAAGTAATCTCAGGGCCAAAATCTTTGCTAGGATCTTATATGAGACATTTAACAATGTAATTGGTCTTTATTTTTAATTAGTGTTTTATCCCCATCTTTGGGAATTAGTTTAATTATTCTTTTGCTGATATCCTTACCTAGCGAACTCTTTTTTATTGCTTCATTATATACCAGAAACAAATCTTTGCTTATCTAATTTGTATTTTTTTCTTATAGAATTTTATAGGAAAACAATATGCTTCTAGAGATTTATCAAGACTAAAAGTTTGAATGGTTTGAATAATTTCTTTGTTGGTTATCTCTTTCCTAAGTTTTTTGTATAATTTTTAGAAATCTTATTTGGAATCAATTTTTTGCAAATATCCATAGCTTTATGAGACTGGGATCCAACCTCCTCAGAGGTGAAAATATTTTTGAAAAAAAGAGAATTAGTTCTACACTTCCTCTAGGTTAGAAACCAAATTATCCCCTGCCCATAAGTATTTCACTTTTCTTTAATGAAATTGAAGAAGAATTTAGTTCCTTTATCCCCATTGTTTAACCAATTCAATTTTGCTATTTTCTTTAAACCTTGAATTTTTCTTATCTGACAAATTCTCAACACATTTTTGCTTTTGATTATCTCTTCATTTAGGTTTTCCTTTATTGGGTCAACTTGTAGCTTGCATTCTAGATTGTATGATTTTTCTTCAAGAGCATTTTTACTTTTGTTTATTGTCCATAACTTTTCCCCCATATAATCTAGAAAATAATAGCCCAACCTTTAACAAATTTTTCCCATTTTTCAATGGGGGTCATGTCTTTTAGCATCCATTTATTAATTTCTCTAATGGTGATTATGACATCATTACAATCCTCATCATTTATCATATTAGTGTTTATGATGCGTTTTCTTTTTTTCTTATTTTCTTTAGGTCATTATTTAGGAAATATGATCCTAGAATTAATAGGGTGATGATCAAATAGAGTGCAAGAGTATACCTTTACTCTAGTTTCTTTCTCTATTTTCTCAAAAAAGAAATAATCTCTATTGGCGTAAAATCTGTCTAGTCTACAATATATTCTTTTATTTCCTTTTTGTGCATTACACCAGGTATACCATATATTTTTGTTATACTTTTCCAATCCTTCTAGGGGATCATATAGTTTAAGTTTATTTTTCATTTTTTCCCAAAAATAATTTTCATTACCTTTCCAGTCCAAGTCTAAACGTCCATTTTTGTCATTTTTGTGTTCAATCATATTAAATCACCCCTACAATCTAGGGGATGTTATGCAGATCACACATCCACTTCCACAATTCAATTATTTCTCTGTAGTCATTGGAGGCATATATCGAGCAGATTCTAGATTTCCTATTGTCTTTTTCTATGACTAGCCAAACTACCCTATTACATGGAGATATACCAAATTTAATTACATAACTAGACCATATATTGGCCAATAGAATGGCTACTCTGAGCTGCCCCTATCATGAGTGGTATAAAATTAGGTAGCATCTTTCCAAAGAAATATGAGGTTGTTTTCTAGTGTGAATTTGACTGCTTTTACCTCTTGGAGGAGGAAAACATCCTTGTTATCCTCCATATTTAAATACCTTCTAACTACCTCCTACTTATCAATTGATGAGCTAAAGGGGCTCTATTCCGAATGGTTCATAAGGAACAACACTTGCTGAAGGTTTTGCAAATGGGGTAACAACCCAAGCGGGCTTAACCTTGGAGAAAACTCCCTGGTTAAGCGCGCTTGAGCTGAAGCAGTACCGGGATGGGTGACCTCCCGGGACGGACCAGTGCTTCACCTCTGTGAGCATCACCTAGATGCAATGAGTGCTAAGTGGACCATTCATTATCATGAGAGATGGGTTCTTGGGAACCACTACTCATGAAACATGGGTCAATGAGTTTGACCCGAAACTACACGGTTGAATCCTGATAGCAATATCATAATTTGACACGCTGTGGAAAAATACCTCCTACTTATCAATTGATGAGCTAGAGGGGCTCTATTCCGAATGGTTCATAAAGCACAACACTTGTTGAAGGTTTTGCAAATGGGGTAACAACCCAAGCAGGCTTAACCTTGGAGAAAACTCCCTGGTTAAGCGTGCTTGAGCTGAAGCAGTACCAAGATGGGTGACCTCCCAGGACAGACCAGTGCTTCACCTCTGTGAGCATCACCTAGATACAATGAGTGCTAAGTGGACCATTCATTATCATGAGAGATGGGTTCTTGGGAACCACTACTCATGAAACATGGGTCCATGAGTTTGACCCGAAACTACATGGTTGAATCCTGATAGCAATATCATAATATGTACTTTCTGTCTGGGGATTCAAGTCCTCTAACATTCCAAATTGAGCAATTGAAAACATCAGAATCCATGTTTTGGGTTTCCTCTTTAGTATTCCTAAAGATATCAAATCATTTAGGAAGGCTTTCATATTTACCTTTACTCTTTCTCTTTGGGTAGGGATCTCTTTCAAATTTCCTAGTCTATCTTTTCCTTTTCAATTTTCTTTTCATCCAATCTAGTTCTATAGGGGGTCAACATCTTCCTTTGGTTCATATTTTTGACTTAGGTGAGGAGGGGTATTATCATCTAAGGGTAGCCATTGCTCTGAGTTCTTAATAAATGATATGCTCTCAAATCCCCTTACTGGATCCTTCCTTTTGGAGTGGTTGCTTTTTTCTATTTGCATAGGGATTCCTTGATTTTTTTAATCTTATACTAATCCAAGATCATCTAATTCCATTTGCTTTGGGTTAGTGTTAGACATAAAATAAATGTGTTGATTTCCCCTTTATTCCGACTATGATCTTCCATGTCATTCCAATTTTCTTTTACAAGATCTTTTTCTGATTCTTGTTGCTTCTTTCCTAGAGCTTATCCTAGGGAAGCATCACTTTTCTCAAACTTAACTTTAAACAATTCAAGCATATTGAGATTGGATTTGGGCAATCCATCTTTAGGATTAATAGAATATCCTTTTGATACCAAATTTTCTTTTACTTTAAATCTATTGTCCTGAACAACAAATGACTTTTGTTGCTAAGATCAATGTTCAATTCACTAAATGATTTTTTTGCACCACATATTACATAAGTTTCTATTTTCTCAATGTTACCTACACTTTGGAACCTCCCCTTACTAGAAGAGTTCTTGTCCTTATTCTTTTGAGCAATTCTTTGTTTTATTTTTTCCATTACCAACTCTTGGGAATTTTTTGGGTGTATTTCGATACAATTGGGTACAATTGATAGTTTGGTGTTTTGAATCCCCAGGGGGAAACAATTTTGGATGGGGAAAATTTTAATCCTTGTTACGAAGTTCCTCAATTGCATATACTCACTTATCAACTTGGATTTATCATCTACATTTTTTTATCGAGGCTAGAGTCAAAATCCTTTGCAGTTAAGTAATTTGTGTTACCCAAAGAGTTATCTTTGGATGATTTCTCTTCAAATTTATTTTTATTGTTATATTTATGACTTCCTATAGTATTTACGCCATGAGTCTGCATCTTTAATACTTATTATAGCTTCTTGCCTCCCCATTAGGTTAGGGTTTGAAGAACTAGGGTTTATTTTTTAGTTAACATTTTTTCCTTTGAAGATGGGGCAATTTCTCCTCACATTCAACCCTCTTTTTTAGAGAGAAAACATGCGTTGAGACCACTTATAATATCAATTTTGTAGATTATACTTTTTTTTGGTGGATTCAATTACTATCTTGTCAGGAATTTCCACTCCTGGAGATAAGGTAACCAACAGTCTTGCATCCATGTACAATAAGGTTGATTTAGTTTCCTCTATTTTTAGTACATTTCCTAATGGGGAGATCAATTGGGGTAGAAACACCCAAAAATGGGGAGGCACATCCTTTTTAAAATAACCCATCATAGGTATGAAAGCACCATTACTTCCTCATTTAACATATCTGGAGACCAGACCACTACCCTAAATATGGAGTTCCCAATGTTCTAGAACTCTTTCCCTACCACTTTTACATGCATTGAATGCTCCTGAAAAAACCAAAACCAAACCTCTTTGTAACATTCTACAAAAGGTTAGTTGGATTCCAAATTATTTTACCTAGACATTATTAAACCATTTTTTCAAATGTTTTCTAGTAGGTAATTTATTGTAGTCTAAGATTGTAGGAAATATTGCAATCTTATTTAACCTACATTCTTCCTTATCAATTGCACTTACCATTTCAAGGTTCGAGGCCAATATCAAATTTTTAGGGAAACTCATAGAGCACTTACTTGCTCTTTCAACGTTTTCCTAGCTTTCAGTGCACGTGCCATTGCTAACCTTTACAAACCTCACCATGGTCAGGGGTCTTGCTATTGCATCGCCCATAACAATGTCCTTGAAAGATTGATTAATCCCTTTAATTTTCATTTTGTTGGAATTAATTAACCCTACTGCTAGATCTGAACCAAAATGATAGAGCACAAACTAAAAAGTATACAAGGTTAACATGCGAGAAATAAATAGGAAAGCAAGGAGAATTGAGGAAAAAATAAGGTAAAAAACAGTAAAAATAGGGTAAGAACTTCAAACCCTTAAATGTGTTGTGACCATTGAAGATTCCCACTTGCTTCGAGAGCACCCTGTCCACCTCTCTTAATGAAAATTTATCGAGGAAAAAATTAAATTTTGTTATAATAATTTTTGAGTGATATTGTTGATAAATATAATTATTAGCTCCACCTATATCCTATTCTAATGCTCAATAGTCAATGTAGAGACCAATTTCTTGCAATTCCTTACTGAGGGTTGAATTAATATGAAACAAGTTTTTATGGTATCAAAGATTCCCCACAAGGGAATCGATACTCCCCAAAATACCCCACACACCGTCTAAAATTCTTTAAAGGCTCCAAAATTTTTTGTTAAGGATTTTAACCCTTTTAAGATAGAAAATGACTCCTTAAAAGTAATTTCTACCCTCTTTCAAAATAATACCATTGCCTTTCCATTTGCACAATCATCCCAAATAATTTCAATAAATATTTTCTAATCTTCATCTTATAATAAATATTTTTTGGAAACTCTAGAATATGGTAAATTTTTCATTAAATATCTTTAATGATTTTAACAAAATCTAAAAAATAAAATCTTTAATAATAGTTTGTCTAATACTCATTTGGAAATAAATATATTAAATGTGCTTGCAAATATTATCGGAAATAAATTTTTACTCACTCACTAGACAAGGTACAAATTGACAAAATATTAGTTTGATAGCTTACACAAACCTCCTCAATATTCAAATAGTACACGTATTGGTGAATTTTGTATGAATCTACTTGATCAACTAGGTGGGTTTTTGTTCATGAAATTAATTGTGTGAAGGGTTTTCATCGTTCAACTAAAGAATGAACCAAGTTCAATCTTTCCAAATTGGGGTTTGTAAAATAAAATACATAGAATAATTTTCATCCCCATTCACCTCTTTATATACGCTTTTTGTTGTTCTTGTAAAAAAACAAATCTTGCTTTTCGTTGCTTTTATGAGAAAGCATTTTTTGCTTTTTCATTACTTTTTTCATAAAAACATTTTATTAATTTAACTTTGTATTTTAAACCTCACAAAGTTGCTTTATAAAAAAATATTAAATAAAGTTTTCTAAGCTTAGAAACTTAGTTTAGTAATTAATAATTTAATTAGTTCCCACATAATTGCCAAATTTACGAAAAATAATACAATAACTCAAAATATGAATTTTGACCCACCATCAATATCCTGAGTGCATATGAAATCGATCTATATGCAAGTTGGTGTTCTTCCAAAAGGACACACTTCTCTAAGAAGTGCAGAGTGCTCCCAAAATGTCAAATCTACATAGATGGTTCCAATATACTCCTATTGAGTCTTGAAACTCTTTTCCACTATCAAAATACTTTCCCAATAACACTAGTGCTCTCTAAGAAAGTTGTGAGTTTTCACAGATGTTGAAATGAACTGAAAAAAGAAAATTACACTCTTATGGCACAATAATAGTAGATGACATGTTATGATCCTTGATATAATGTTTCCAAATGTAAAATAAAAGATAGAGCCGAACTTCATGTACATATGTAAAAACCAAGCAACATATCATGTTATACTCAAATTCATATTATTTTTAATATAATAAAATATTAAAATATAAGGAGGAGAATATAATATTAAAAAGAACTAGAAGAATCACCCATCTGTCACTAGGGATAGGCATGCTAGCAACATGTACAAATAATAGGTGTGAGACAATGGAGAAAACATAGTTTATGAAGATATTAGGGGCATCTACCCCTTGAGAAAAATAATGTTATGTAGTACTAACATAGATTTGAGGAATGATGGAGAAAGAAGTCTTAGTGGTAGAATAAGGGAGAGTGAGTCTATAATGAATATATGATAATCTTGAAATAGGGGTAAATAAACATTTCATAAAGATATATGAAAATATTTTATTTAGCAAAACATATCATTGAGCTTCAAAGAGAAAAAGGTGGGTAGAATCTTAAAGATAGTGCCATAGAATGAACCACAAAAAGAAAGAGGAGAAAAGTGGATGGTTGAGGAATGTCTTTAGGAAATTGAAATTTTGGGATCTAATAGAGGCATGGCCAATGCATTTGAAGAGAACCAAAATACTTTTTCATGAATTTGATAATAGTATAAGTTAAAATTTATATCTTTGTATACATAGAAAAAATATTTTGAAAAAAATAAAAATAAAAAAGTAATTTGAAAAATGTAAAAGATAAAAAAAGAAAAGAATTTTTAATAAAATAAAGATAATTTTTTTAAAAATATATTAAAAAAATTTGGAAAAAATATAAAAAGAGATTTAGAAAATATATAAATGAAAAAAGAAAAAAAGAAAAAAGAAGTTGTCTTATGATAAAAATAAGATAAATATAAAAGATAAGAGTGAGAAGGATGTATTGAAATAGAGTGGAAACAAATGAAGTGCAAGAATGCTCATTGTCTCAAAACATGAAAAGACTTGTCCATTGGTAATATGGAAGAAATAATGATATCAAAAGATAAATGAATGGTTAATGGTGGGACATAAGAAAAATATGTCGAGTACTTAGAGATGGTGTGCAATCATTTGAGTTGGTCACATTCCAAATTTTTGGTTGAGTTTAGGTAGGTTATTTAGTTTTCAATCAAGTTAAGGGAATGCCAATAGGTTTTTCATCAAAAGTATTCAAAGCTTATTGAATAAAACACAATTGTTAAAAATGCCATCAGATCATTTGAGTTAGTAATATGGTAGAATAGGGAAACTTGAGCTTAGAAGTTGCACAACATTGCATGATACTTTGTGACATGATCTTCCACATAATATGGGACATACAAATGGAAAATGGTAATGTTTGATCATATTGGATTGCAAGTCATTAATATTTATTTTGTGAGGCTATAATAAGTAGATAGAGAGTATGCAAAGGGGATATATAGATAAGAAAAGAGAGACAATATAGTGAAAAGTAGTAAAAGACATTATAATTGTAAATGGGATTACATATGATATGAGTTTTCTGGGATTTGATAGACATTTGAATGTTCCTTCTCTATGAGGATGTTCCATTCTTTGATATTTTGTTCATTTATTTGTAGAAATTATTGAATTACAGTGAGTCGAGTTAGCAAACTCTTAATAGTCTGATCTGTGAGTCATGATGTTAACGGTTTGCCAGTTTACTTTTCAACAATTTAGTAGTTTTAAATACATCTCCATCATGCTTGTATCATGGCTATGAATAAGTGTTAGTATGCCTTTCTTACTTTTTGGTTAAAAGCATACCCCATATTCATATATTCAATAAACCCAAAATTATATCATACAAGGGAGCTGCCTCTCTAAACGTAGAGGATATTTGTTAGTCTCATAACAAATCATCCATTTGTTGGTTCACATTGTCGCTACCTGTTGGGTGAGTCTTGGTTATTTGTAGTGACAAAGCCATTTACCAACACATGGGAACTAGTCCTAAGACTAGCAAGCAAGAATGTGATAGGAATTAAATGGGTTTTTAGGAACAAGCTGAATGAGAATGAAGAAGTCATCAGGAACAAAGCTAGACTTGTAAGGGCTACTCACAAGTGGAAGGAATAGATTTTGAAGATATTTTTGCACCAGTAGAAAGAATGAAAGCCATTAGGACGTTTTTAGCTTTTACAACTCATAGAGACTTCAAGGTGTATCAGATGGATGTCAAGTCTGCTTTTTTGAATGGTGAGTTAGAAGAAGCGGTGTACATTGAACAACCAAAAGGTTTTAAGTTATCAGAAGATTCTGATATGACTTACAAGTTGAAGAAACCTTTATATGGACTCAAACAGGCTCCTATAGGTTGGTATGCAAGATTGGATAAGTACTTATTGCAATAGGGGGTGATCCCACAATACTGGTTTACAATTTTTGGCCAAACTGGACATTGAAATAATTTTTTCTAACTAAATCTTCACTTTCGGGCACCTATAGCGGCTAAACCGTGAGGAATTTGAAGATGATTCAAACTAGTGATTTGTGTCATTTTGTTTGAAGATTCTAAATATATTTTTTTTCAAAATTTTTAGAATCAGATTGCACTTCTTTTTTTGTCTCCTTCGAAAACTAGTTTTTTTCAGAAAACAATATTTTAAAGAAGTGATGCTCACCGTATAATGCATAACTTTTTTTCCATGAAGGATAAAATTATAATTCTTTAGAATTTAGATTTGTAACTTCGATATCTAGTGCTTCCAATTGGTTAGATAGTGTTTTATTGAATATTTTTTCCTTAATCAACTTTCAAAGTCAAACCAATTACAATTCAGACATAGGCGGACCGTATAATGTGTAACCTTTTTTGTATGTATCAAAATTCATTTTTTTTTGTTCGATCAAGGACTTCAATATTTGGTACACTCATATTTTTCAATTTTTTTTGATAATCTGCTATTTTTCCACATGTGCAGAACAAAGAGCTTGATTTTTCGATGAAAAACCTATGTTTAATAAAACTAAAAAAATAAATACATAATAAAACCAAAACGTATTAACATTATAGTCGTTGGATAGCTCGTTTTGAGGACTACCTGATTCTAGTTGGGTTTGTGAATTCTCCTCCATTTTCATCCTCAACCCGAGCTTCTAAGGGAAATTTTTTTGATTTTTTTTGTGCTAGAGAGTAGGAAGGTGGGAAATGGGGGGTTCGAGCAAACCAAGGTTCATTCAAACCTTGGTTCGAGTGAACTCCCTTTCAAAAGGGGTGTTCCTTGTCTTTTTTGGCGGGAATGGTGGGGCATTTCATTAAATGGGTTCGCTCGAACTTAGGCTCTAGCAAACCCTCTTTTGGTTCGTTCGAACCAAATAGTTCACTCGAACCCCAAAAATGAAATTTTTTGCCATGGGGTCAAATTTTTCAACTTTTCCTTCCTCTCTCCAATTGTAAACCACTTTTGTGGGTTTGCTCAGGGATTGCAGACAATAATCTTTACTTCAAAGTTGAGAGATCAAATCTTGATTGTGGTTGTGTATGTTGATCAACATAACCTTTGGAGGAAATGTCTAAAAGGTTTGCAAAGGAGATGCAAAATGATTTTGAAATGTCAATGTTTGGGGAGATGAATTTCTTCATTGGGATACAAATCAGTCAATCTGATAAAGGTATATTCATCTCACAATCAAAGTATGTCAAGAAAATGTTAAAGAAGTTTGGAATTGGAGGACTCTAAAATAGTATGTACTCCAATGTTTACTGGTTGTAAGTTGAGAAAAAATGATGAATCTCCTAAGATAGATCAAAGAAAGTACAAATCCATGATTGGTGGATTGCTATATCTAATTGCTACTAGACTGGATACATGCACACAGTATGTCTTGTGGCAAGATTTTGAGAAGATCCTAGAGAATCACATATGGCAACAGTGAAAAGGATATATAGATATTTGAAAGGAACTCTAGACTTTGGTCTATGATATCCTAGGGGTACTGATTTCTCTTTGAGTGTTTATTCAGATGTAGATTGGGAAAGTTGTATAGTTGAAAAAAGAAGTACAAGTGGAGGTGATTTCTTTCTTGGAAGCAGATTGGTTTCTTGGTTGAGTAGGGAGCAAGTTTCAGTGTCACTATCTACTGCAAAGGCATAATATATTGCGTCAACATCTTGCTGTACATAGGTGTTGTGGATGAAGCAGACATTGAAGGATATCAAAGTATAATATGATGAAGCAATTCCTATCTTTTGTGATAATAGAAGTGATATCAATATCTCAAAAAATATGGTAATGCATTCAAGGATAAAGCATATCTCTATCTGGTATCACATTCTAAGAGAAATTTGTTGAGAATGAAGTGAAGTTGGAGTATGTGCCTACAAAGGATCAAATAGAAATTTTTTTCACAAAGGCTCTTCCAAAAGATACATTTGAGTATTTCAAAAAGAAGCTAGGGGTTATTTCCTCTCTTCCTTTCAACTAGATGCATGTGTTGGTGCATCTATCTAGGTGAGCAATTCAATATTTATTCTTTATCCTGGATTGATGAAGGCTACCTCTTAGGGGGAATAGGTAGCAGTGTCTTTGGTTGGTACAATTAGGAGGAGCATATATTGTGCCCCTAAGGGGGAGAGAGAGAAGTGGAGAGAAAGAAAATGGGAGAGAATTTTTTTTGCAAGTGTTTCCCTTTTCCATTGATGTCAAAGGGGGAGAGAAGACCGAAAAGCATGGAGAGAAAAGAAGCCTAGAAAATATAAGAAAGGGGAGAAAGAAAGAATTCTGAAATGTAAGAAATGTTTAAGTAAGGGGGAGTGATGCTTGATGCAGTGTTGCTTTTGTTGTTGATGGTTTTTCAAAGTTGGTTTTGCCACTAATGATAAAGGGGGGGATTATTGGAGATTATTGCACTATGTTGTCATTGATGTCAACCTATATCAACCTCTAGTGTGGTCATGTTGAGGAGTTGTGGTGTTGATCTAAGATATTGCTGATGCAACTGGTTCGCTTGGTTTCCAAGTGCTTTGAGAAAAATTGAATAGAGAGTGTACAAGGTGTCAGAGTTGTGTTCTACATTGTGCTCCACATTTCTTCATGGTTGAAGATGTGCTCGTGTGGTTTGGATGAGATGATCAAAGGTGTTATATCCAAAGTTTTAGGTTTTGGATCATGTGATAGTGGAAGATGTGTCTAACAGTTTGTTGCTTGTGAAGAAGGTTGTCTGAGAGAAATGGAATTGCTCCACATTTCTCCACATTGAGGTTTTGTGTCTTGCAGATTTGGGAATGTGCTTATATTTCTTGCATCTAACTTCTCCTGGAGGTTTTGATGTTCAATTTTTTCGTAAGGTTGGTTAGTGAGTTGTATGTCTATGGTAGTGTGGCTGGTTGCACAAGATGATAGTATTCTTAGTTTTAGGTGGTTGCGACAGTGTTGCTGAATATTATGGCGATGTTGGAATATTCTAGGATGTTGTGTGATGTTGCTACATGATCCACAAGATGTTTCTATGTACCTGGTGAAGAGTGAATTGATTGTTTGATAGTGTTAGTGCAAGTTTGGCCAACTTCGCATGCTAGTGTTGATTGTAGAGATGGTTTGTTGTTTGTGGAAGCATGGTGTAGCGTGTCTCTGTAGAATTGGGTCTTGGTTAACCCTTGGTGTGGTATGAATTCACTTCTTTCCACTGCAAAAGTGTTTGGTTCCAACCTCTTTGGAGGTTGCATGTTTGAGGTGCATATGTTTCATTAAGGGCAACCTAGAGAAGTTGTTTGAGGTATTGGAAGATATATAATCAAGGTTAATTATTGGAGATGTTTGTGATGAGTAGAGATTTGAAGGATGATGTGAATATAATCAAGTGTTGTGATCTGAGTGCAAACTTAAACGCTAAAAGGTTACCAGAAGCAGTGAGTAGAAGGTGTCTATATTTTTAGTGTACTTGTTGGAGGTAGTGAGATGAATGTTGTAGATGGTGTAGAGTTGTTGTGGTGGATCTTCTTATTTCTCTAAGGTAGTGAAACTCCTTGTAAAAATCTTCTTTTCTCTTTCTATTCTAAACAACGAGTCCTTTGGGAAGTGAGCCCTTCACAATGAGCCATTCTTTTCATTTAGGAAGTGAGCCCATTTGACAGTGAGCATTTTGTATTTTATGTTGTTATTCATATATATGTGAGTTAATCCTCACCGTGGTTTTTCCCTAATTAGGGTTTTCCATGTAAATATGGTGTTCTATCTAGTGCATGGTTGTGAATGTGCTTATGTTTCATTAGTTTACATTCATGTTGATGTATAATAACGGTTGTGAATCTCCTGCTCTCTTTCCCTCCCACCCTACCAATCTCAATCTCCTTCTCTCTCTCTCTCCCACCCTACCAATACCTATCTCCTCTCTATCTCTCTCCCTCCCACCCTACCAATCTCTATATCCTTCTTTCTCTCTATTCCTCGCACCCTACCTCTCCCTATCTCCCCTTCACATCTCTGGTGTGCTTTGGCAGGAAGAAAAATCACAATCCTCGACCTCAACACTCAACCATATGCAATGTATAAACCCTACCTCAACTCTCAATCGCACACCCTACACCCTCAGCTTTATAGCTTTAGCGCCAGACTATGCCATAAACCCTATGCATAGCCCTAATCCTCAATCCTCAACCCTGCCTTAAACCCCCAGGCCTACACCTCAACTCGTCCTTGCTTGCCAAATACATAAAGCCTTAGCACCTAAACCTTCAACATTGTCTATCAACCCTCAACCCTCAACCCCCAACCCTCAACCCTATACTTAAACCCTAAACCCTACACTCTAAACCCTTAACCTTATGCCTTATACCAAAAATCCATATCATAAACCCTATACCCAATATCATAAACAGTAGTACCTATACCCTAAAAACATAATCTTATACATTCAACCCTAAACATTACCCCTCAATTGTAAACCCTAAACCCTATACCCTCAACCCTATACTTAAACCCTACACCCTCAACTCTCAACCTTATACCTTAAACACTAAATCCTACACCGTCAACCCTCATCCCTATATCCTATACCCTCGACCTTATACACTAACCCCTGAACATTGTCCCTCAACACTATACTTAAATGCTAAACCATACATTCTCAAGGTCCTTCACCCTATGCCTTATACCCTCAATCCCTATACCCTAGATACACTAAACCTTATACCCTCATCCCTGAACACTATTCCTCAACCCTCAACCCCATACCTATACCCTATAATATATTAATAAGAATATAATATATAATATATATTAAAATACATTAATATATAATATTAAAATAAATTAATATATAAATATAATGTATAATATATATTAGAAAAAATAATAATAATATGTCATATATATAATATCATATAATACATAATATATAATATAATTTATAAGTTATAATATATACTATTTAATACATAATAGATTTCTTGAGTTTAGATAACGGATATCCATTTCTAAAAACTAGATATTCAGTTTTTGCAGCAGAGATAGGCATCTAAATTTTGAAGATTTGGTGGGTTTATTTAGCCCCACATAATGGATATCTGTTAGATGCACATAACTGATATCCGTTTCCTTCTTCGTAAATCTTTTTAATATGACAAGTTTGGTTTGAGCTCCACATAACAAATATCCGTTATCTCTACATAACTAATATCTGTTATTGATAATTAATAAATTTATATATATATAATATAATATATATATTATATATAACATTAATATATAATATATTAATATTTATATTTCTTGTAGACATGTAAAATCGACATCATGCATCTAAATCTAACTAATTAACATCAAATTCTTCTGTTAATCAAATAAAACAATTTATTCGATTAAATTCCTCCTTTAATTAAATAAATCAACTTTATTTAATTTGATCCTAACATCATCCTCTTTGATTAAATAAATCAATTTTACTCAATCAAATCCTAACGTCCCTCTTTTAATTAAATATTCACTTTATTTAATTAATCTCTAAAGTCATCCATTTAAATTAAGTAAATTCATCTTTATTTGATTTAACACTAACATCATCCTCTTTGATTAAATAAATCAAATCTTTATTTAATTAAATCTAAAATCATTTTCTTCTCATTTTGATTTATTTTAATCATAAAATCTAAGTCAAAAGTCAAAATCACCTAATCTTCATCTTAATTAATCAAAGCGTTAATCCTAATCCTAATCACTCCAATCCTCTAGATTTTGCAACTTGTGCATAAATCAATTAATTGATTTATTAATTCCTCCTTTTCATTCAAAAAGGCATCAAGAGGGAATATTCTCCAAATTTGAATTCTCCCTCCCAAGTGTCTTGTCCTCCAACATAGCATTAACTCCTCTTACATTGTCTCTTACATGTCTCCCACTTGGCATTTAAGACTCTTTCTTCTCCCTCCAACAAGCCATCTTTTGAATTTCAAATCTCCCCCTCTTTGGCACATTGACCAAAATGTGCTCAACCTTCCTCCATTGACATCTTGACAAGTGGCATCTTGTCATTGGCTCATGTTTTGTCCCACATCCTTCATGTTTTGTATTCTTCCATCCTTCATTCCTATAAATGGAAGATTCTTCTATTGATTTTGGACATAACTTGATAACAATCTCAAGCATTTTTATCTTGATCATTCATCATCTTGCATCTTCATTACATTTGGAGCTTATCAAAGGGTTTGGAAAGGGCTATTTTCCACATCAAAATAGCACCAATCCCCCTATGGGATGTTGATTTGATCATTAGAATAGTGTTTCATTGTGTTTTGCTTGCTTTTTGCTTTGTTTCCATTATTCTGGTGGTTGAATGAATTTCATAGGGAGTATTGTATTTGCCTTGTCTAAATTGACTAATGCTAACATTTGTTTTGTTTAAGCAAGATTGTAGGTTAGTGCTCACATTTTGAAGTGAGGCGATATTGTTGTTTTAATATTGCCTTCCATCTAACACCATCTTGTTATCTTTTGTCCAAATATTATATAGAATAGGCCGAAAAGGCCATAACTATTTTTTTTTTTTTTTAATTCCTCCATGTATTTACAATTTGCATCATGTGAGATCATTTGTAGGGAAGACACATTTTGATTGCAGGTTATTTGCAAGGGCAGATACATTTTTCTATTCAATATTGCCTAATTTAATCACTTTATTTCATTGCTTTTATTTCAATATTGTTGTTTAGTGTTGCATATTTCAGAATAACAATTCATTTCCCTCTAAAGTAAGAGTTGATTTAATGTGTTAAAAATCCTCTCAAGTCTCTTTCATCGACATCTCACAAAGAGTAAGGGTAGTGGAAGAGAAATTGCTTTAAATCTGTGTTGAAAGCTTCGATACGTTTGAACTATCTGTAACTGTTAATTATTGCTTTTGGTAATGATGTTCCTCTTATCTGTGTATCGTGAGATACACCCATGACACTCCTTTGGACATTAATGACTGCCTCTCAAGGGCTCCTTGTATTCACAGGAAATCAATCTAGATTACCTTTAAATCTCCCGTTTGCTGCACTAAATGTCTCATTTTTTCTCTTATAGATTCCACGCCTGCATATGCATCCAAGCCTCCAAGTCTTCGTTAGGTAGCATGCCTTCTTAAAGTAAAGTAATCAGGAGCAAGTTCCACCAAATACTTGTGTATGTTTATATGCATGCCTAACAGGTGTAGAACTTAAATCTTTTCCATATACTTTTAATGGTTGGTCGACCTCTTCTTATCCCCATTTTAGTCTTCTTAACAGACTTTACTAGCTGGTCATTCTCTTCTTTTCGACAGATGTAGACAAAGTTAAACTTGAATCGAGAATCTTTTAGTAGGGGAATCCTCTCAAGCATATTCGTATCTTTTATCAGTGTTTGATGAAATGCCTCGAAGGAATAGATTCTAGTGGTCTAAAATGATTGCAAGGTATGGCATGCATGTGTATTATGAAGCTATCACTAGATGCATCAGCAAGGTTTTAAGCTAGATTAAATTGTATTCATTGAATATTCTCTATGCATGAATAAATGAAACTCATTGTAGATAAAGGTTTCCACTCTCTTGATTTTACAAGCAAGAGTATCACATCGTGCGATGCAATGAGTACTGTGCATCATGAATGGTGGCCATTCTTTTTCATTCTAGATATCTAAAAGAGGATACTGCTTAATCAAATAGATAGCATTAAAGCCTGATAATGCTATACGCAGAACCTTGCTTAGAATCTACAGAAGTCCCACAAATATAAAGCTTGGAGAATTGAATCTCTTATAGAGTCGCAGGAGCATATTGTCAATATGTTGCTATTCTGCTTTAAGTAGGAAAGGTATCAAAGGCTGAATCATACTTATGATGGTATATGCTCCATATGGAATTCAACTTATGAATCATACTTATGTTGGCAAGTTTGATCTTTCACCAAACTTAAAGATTTCGACGCTCAACTACATTTACTCTCACTATTGACATCTTTATTACATCAACAACTTTAGATGGGACAAGATGCATTCTTTATTGGAGGGAATCATCAATTATTTTGTAGCACATTTTGGGTAAGTTAGGTACTTTGCGCCATTGGAGAGATAGATACACCATTGAGTAAGTATTTTATTATGTGCGAAAATACGACACTTTATCTTATGCTTTAAGTAGTTGGCACCATGAAATCTTTATTTCTCGGCCTGCACATATTTATGGTTCTCTTTCATATACTTTGAATCTATTCGAATTCACTGCTTTGCAAAATGTATTTAATATTGTGCAAATTGATAAAGATCATTTTCAAAAATTCTTGCATTGCAGACCAAGCTAACATCTAGGTTCTGATTTATTTTGTCTTCATGCGGCTTGACTATTGAATGTTTATTGCTTTGAATGTTCACTGCTTTTCTAATGTACTTTGTCCATGCTTTAGATCTATGATTTCTACTTTGAATGTTGCTGCTTTTCTAATGCCTATTCTATTCCTACACTTTTACATACATGTCTACATTCATAAGGCCGATCATATGTGGTAATGGTTAAAAGCTTATTATAATCTTATTGTTTAATATTTTAAGGAAACCACTCCTTGCTATAGTCTAGAGGTTTCGATATCATATTCATAACGTAACTATAGGTTGGTTGTTGTCATCAGACATAGGGTATATCACCGAGCAAGTTGCTATTATCGAGTTTTAGACTTGGCGCGATCATACTCAAGGGGTTGTTTCAAGTTGGAATTATTTTTACCTAAAAAATATCCATTGGAAGCACTAAATGTTCTCTTTCTAAGGAATATTTACTTGGCATCATTGTGTACGGTGAAAGACTTCAAACTTCAACGGGAATTCTAGGGGGCGGTGTGTCTTCAAACTTGTTGTAAAAAGAGGAAGCAAAATGCGTGTTTCCCAATCCTAGGTCCGCACGTTTATCTCACTCATATATTACTTTTGTAAGCTTGTAGATGTTTCTTGTGGTACGCGCAATCCTTACACTGTAAGAACAATCTCTTTTAGACATTCTGTCAAACGCGCAGGGTAGTAGGATGTTGGTCAAAGGTTGTAGAAATTGGTTTTACACCTACAAAACACATTTGTTTGAAAGTTTTTAAAGACGTTTAATTGTTGTCTTTTCATACACGTACTACTTGCATTAGCCTAATTTTTTTTTAAGCCTTTCAACATATACATTGCTGTTTCAATATTGATGGTTGGTTAATATATTGAATGCATGAAAAAAGGGCAGATAGGAGGAGCGCCTAAAGGCAACAATTGCGGCCTTCATTCATGGAGGGCGTAGACATTACCAAAAAAACTTGAGGGTTCTATTGAAGACACTGTTCTTGCAGGCTGTTGTGGCACTTTCAAAGCGAATCGTTATAGAGGTATCAGATCATAATAATTGCAATGACTGCTCTGACATGCTTGATTCCATTTCTTGCACAGGCTACATCTAGTTCTGACAACACGTTACAGCTACATTTCTAAAGCCAAAGAGGCATGTTAGGATTTGAGTGATGCTCTTAGTTTCTTGTGTATGCAAAGGTATAGTGTAAGTTATTTATAGTTGCCTTTGAACCGCTGGAAAATCCACCACCCAGAATGCTCTTGATCACTAAAGGATATTTCAGCCTACAATACCTAATTAGAAACTGTATATCCAGCCATAGACTCTGTTAGAATGAATATTACTACTTATGCAAAAACTTGTACGCTCTTCATTATATAAGCTCAAAGTGTTGGTGCACTATTTTATTGCCAACCTCATTGTTAAGGGCGTTGATCATATGTCCATGTCAGACTTTACTTAAGCATCATTGTTGCTATTAGATATCCATGTGTTTGCAGATTTGCTAAATCTCCTTCAAAGCTGCTGTTCACGCAATCCTCTATCATTGGCCCCCCCTAGAGAGCTCATTAACTTTAAACTGTACGCATTTGGTGGATTCTTTGTTTCTATTTAAATATCAACTGATGCATTAAATAACTGATGGTTTGTGGTTTTCTGAAAAAGCATTACATTAGTAACTCTTGCAAGTAAAATGACATATGACATAGTGTTACTTATTTCAAATTTGGATTATGATTTAAAATGATCTCTATTAAAGGTAGCAACCGTGGGTGTATGGTTGGCATCAGGAAACAACAATGGTTTTTCTCTCACATTGGAATCAAGTGAAAACAAGTAGATTGGAGTTGAAGAAAATTGGGCATTAAAACTTGAAATCGACAAAGCATTTTTAAATGCTTAGAGTTTCCATTTTTTGCTATCATTTTCTGTTTTACACCAACTCACTTCTTTTTGGGCTCTAAAAAGAACATTATAAAATCTCTCATTTTTTGCTACAAAGATTAAAAGGAACTTTAGGCAAACTTACTAGATTTTGTTTAAGGTTAACAATTGAACAAAGCAACTTTCATCTTTCATTTTGGTGCTTTAAAAAGAATCAAATCATTGCTTTGAGGATTTAAAATGAACATGTCCATCTTTGTTTTTGTAATCACTTACCCAAAATAATATCATCAAAAAGACGTCTGCGCTTCTCTTGTGGCTCACGATGATCTTGAGAATCAAAAGGCTTTTGATGATATTAGGTTGTGCAAGTGATTGCCTCCACATTTCATTTGGGATTAAAAATTGAACAAGTCTTGCGAGTGTGAGTGGAACATATCACGTGTGTTCTCAAGCTTTGTTTCTAAATGAAGATTGATCGAACTACGAATGTGTTTACTTGCTTTTGTGTTATCTTAGAGGGCCTGCCTTGTGGGAAAAAGTAATCACCCAAGGGGATGACCCAACCGGGAACACGCTAAAACCAAGCAACTTCCAACCAGTATATAAGTGTGGGTACTTGAGGAAAGGCAAGTATCACAAGGATTGTTCCGACGAGAAGGGAAAAAATGTTCTCTCGTTGCATGGATGATCACCCATGAATGGAATTCCTGCATTAAAACCCCTTGTTTAAAAGACCAAAATCTTTAAAATCTATTTGTTGGTGCAAGAACGGTTGTTCTGAAGCCGCCCCACAATTTTATGACTTTTAGTAGCGATGGAAAGTATGCCATGGGAGATTCATGGGTACTGATGCTTGGCTGACTTGAGAAGCGAGTGCACTGTAAGGGGGAGCCTGTGTGGTCAAGCATCTAACCATCCATTGAAAGTAGGCGGAGATGGACTTGTTCAAGTGGGGATTCAATGAATACTGTCTTTCATATCCATAGGGTTGTGCATGTTCTTGAAATCAAAACACTTTGCTTGATCGAAAACATTGGAAAAACAAACATTCAACATGACTGTCAAATTTCAAACCCTTTAGGAGAAGCAAATGTCCTTGGAAAAATTCATGTGCTATTGCTTGCCTTTGGGATTCTCATCCTTAGAGGCTTCTAAGCATTTGGATTTCATCTCAATTTTCTCCTACTAAGGTCAACATTAGGAAACTTGTGCCTTGATTTTCTAAATTTCCACATAATGGACTTTGGTGGGATGAAAGAGAATTAGGACATTGGACATCTAGTTTCAAAAGCTAATCAAGAGTGTGTTTGTGATAAAAATAACTCATTAAGCAAAGTTAAGAAAAAATTGGACCCCACACATGTGCTTGGTATCTTTTGGTCATATGGTTTTCATGCAAACATTGGTCTTTTGATTTGAACTACTCTTTGGGAAAAGCATGTTCTTCAATATCTTGGTCTTGTAAACAAAGTCCCACTTAGGTTCATTTAGGATCAAATCAAACACTTCATTCATCCAAACATTTATCATCTCCATCTAATAAACAACTTTAGAGATTTGGAAACATCATTATCTAGACTTGGGTACATCCTTAAACCAAATCAAAATCATTTGTTTAGTTAGGTGTGTGTGGATGAATCCTTCCTCACACACTTAGTTAAATTATCACCCTTTTGAACAAGTTCATCCTAAGATAACATCTAACATCTTAGTGTTTACAAGTTCATTATCCAAATCAAACCAATCAAAATCAAATCCTAAAGTCTAGCATTGATCCAAAGTTCCTAAAAGTTCAACACCCATATCATTCACCCCTGTCATCCTTCATCTAATCATTCATCCTAAATTCCTTAGGGTTTCACTTTTGAAACAAGGTCAAAATAGAAGAAGAACATGGAATATAAACTTGATCCATACATCATGAGTGGTCTAAATCAACTAAACTATCAAAGCCTTACAATGCTGATTGATTATCGAAACTCACATTTTTACAATCCGTACATGGGACCATTATCTCCTACAAACCTTAATGGTGCAACAAATGTGAGTATGCCCAATCTAAATGTTGGAACAACTTTCCATATGGTAGATTTAAATCAAAGTCCAAACCTACAAATCTATCAATCAAACAATCAATGCATGAGTCTTCAACAAAACAACATTATCCCACCAAATCCATACATGCCAAACGTGAATATACCAAGTACAAGTTTTTCAAACATGAACATTTCAAATCCACACTTGGAAAACTTTGGGATAGATATGTTTACAAATCATACAAATGTTGTTCAAAGTCCAAACAAGATGTTAACGACTCCATACATGTATTGATCCAAGTCAAGGTAACACCATGCAAAATCAAAATCAAGGTGATATGGTTCCCAACCACAACAATGTTCAATTTCAACCTATAATGCCAAATCCAAACATCATCCCAAATTAGAACATTGTCCAAAATCAATTTTCCCATGATCCCATACAAACACCACAAGTATGCATTCCAAATCTGCTTGAACAAAAACCAAATCAACTATATCAAGGGATTCAAGATCAAAATCAAGATCAAATTTGGGGAGATCAAATTTCTACACTTACCAAAATAGTTGAGTCATTGCGCCAAGAGACATATCCACCCCAAAATCAATACACTCTTCCATTGGTTAAACCATGTCATCAAAGCATTGAGTTGTGTCCAGAACCACATCAAGAACAATATCTCCAATGTCAATAGGTTGGAAATCAAGATCAACAACATCAACAACAAACCCAATCACCCCATCTCGAAGATCAATCACCACATCTACAAAATCAATCATCACAAGGTCAATTTAAAGTACAAACCTCACAAGGTAACAAACGAAAATACACACCGCTTGGGGGACCCATTGAATTGATCATGAAACATTTGGTACAAGAAAATATCATCAAAATCCCTGTCTATGACAACTATCAAGAGCCCCTAGTGAAACCACCATGGTACAATGAGAATCACCTTTGTGATTTTCAAAAAATAAAGGGACACACAACATCATATTGTATTCGACTCAAAAATCTCATCCAAGACCTTATTGGGATGGGTGCATGAAGTTGGGTTACACTTTTATGGCCAATTCCATTTTTTTTTTGAAAATGACATAACACGAGCATGTTATAACGCGCTCATGTTATGTCATTGTAAAAGCAAAAAAAAAGTGAAAGTGATTCATTTTCTGTTGTCTGTTTTTCTGCTTTTCCCGTGGCCAAAAACCATCATTTTTGTGCTCGCGTTCTAGGAGGAGGCATTCTACAAAATTCATCAACAATAGTTGCTTTTTCTTTGCAAAGATGGTGCCATGACAACGAAGAGATGCAAGAGGTAATTATTGTTTTCTATTTGTTTTGAATTTCTTAGTTTCAAGTTGGTTTTGTTTGTTTTAGGTTAGATTTGATTTTTTTTTTAAAAATTGTAGGAGATGCAAATGATCCTGCAAATCCTCAAAATTCTCAACAAGAAGAGCAGGAAAATCCTCAACAAAATCAACCTCCCCCACCAATCACTCAACACCCTCCTGGCACTCAACAAAACTTGAGGAGTGAAATTGAGAACAACAAAAAACAAATTGAGGATTTTATCAATAGGTTGAGTGATCCAAATGCTTCAACCACAAAAAAAATGACCCTAGCAAATTCATTGAAAGAGATGTTAAAAAATGTAGATTCAATTACCCAAAAAATATCTAGATGGCAAAATAGGAGGTAGATAGCTAGGGCATATTATGAAGATAAACTATCATATAAACAAGTAAAAGATTTAAAAATTACTAAAGGTGATTTGTGCTCTTTATTCACTGACCCTAGAACACATCAAAATATTAGCCTTAATGCGAAGAGGTTTCCTATTCATTGGTGCCACCACCAAGAGATTAGGAACCTTTTTTATGATAGGTGGTAGTTGGTCTTTGATTACCCACCGTGCAACAATTGTGAAGTCCCCAATATTTTCTTAGGAAACTATACAGTGAGTTCATATTGAACCAAATCCTAGATTATTTTGATATGAGGGAGTTCTAGGGGAGAGGTGGGGGGTCGGCTTAGGATAGGCTTGGTGCACATTCGGATCCTGCGTGGCAAGGGAGACGACCTCTCACTAGGCTGCCTCATGAGCACATTGTTATGCATGCCGTTGCGAAGGAGAGTGCTAACATAGAGACATTGTAGGAGATCAACACTTTGACACAGAGTGTCATCCATCATACTAGCCCTATTGTACAACACCATCCAGGGGAGTCTTCGGGTGGTGGCCTTCAAACCCATGTGTGTCAATCTTGTGGGGTGACTTGTTCATATGACCCCACCAACACTCAGGAGGATGCTACGCAGGATCCATATGCATCTACGGGGATGGAGAGGACAACTAAAATTTTGCATCATGCATATGGCATTGATACTTAGGTAAAAGTCAACATGTTCATTGAATTTAATTTATTAAATTTCAATTCTGAAATGCAAGATTAACTAATTTAGTTTTATTATTTTAATAAAATTGAAAGGTCACAGTGTTAAGACTAGATACACCGGTCCTCCACCTACTTATTTCTACAGTACACCTATCAATGGGGTATGTAACTAGTAAACAATTATAAATTTATTACATGTTAATAACATTGTTTTATGAATGGTATTTTAATATGTGATTTTGGATGTTGAATAGGCTAATATTGGAGGTTTCAAGCAAACACCTCCTAGTGCTAGTGGATTTACTCAAACACACATGGAGGTAATAAAATATTTAGAGAACTTAACTAATGAATTCCACTTAATAGATTTGTGTAGTTTATATTCATATTGTTGGTTACATTGCATTACACATCATTCAAACTCAAAGCATTACTTCAAATTCCATAACTAATAACTAGATGTTGATAGATGACAAAATTTCAACTGTACAATATAGTTGTTTAGAAAGTCAACATAAGCAGCATGATGCAATTACTTCACATGGAGCCATGTGCTTGCAAAGGTGCACAACACGACAAACTATGGATGCTTGGAAAAATTCTATGAAACCATAATAGTAAGCAATAACATAGACAAGGCAGTTAGTGATGCAAAGCATCATATCAAAACATTCAATCATCAAGGTACATCTGACCCAATTGAGTTAGGAGAAGATCAAATTGAATAAGCAACTAAAATTTCTTTCTCTTTTCATCAAAAATCACATTGTTTCATTTGCAAACCACAAGGCAACAACAAGCCAACTCATTTCAATACTTCTTCTTATCATCCTCAAGCTTCAAACATCTTATTTATCAACAAAAATGGCTGATCCACACAAGAAACCTAATTAGAGTCACTAAACAATCCACTCTTTCATCATTCACCAAGGCACCCTTCCACTCAATTTGCTTTACCTAGGAAAAATAACCAAAAACCAATCTTTCATGTTATAACCTATATCCATCAGATCCTAACACACCTTTATCATCATCAATTTATTTGAATTCAAAGCAAAAACCTGATAAAGAGCTCCGAATCTTTCAATTCCTTAAACAACTCACCAAATTTTCACTTTTACCAACTAGTTCCTCAAGACCAAGATACTACAATCAATGATTTACACCTCAATCATTTCATCTGACTTCCAAGACATTGTTCACATCATGTTTTTGACTAAAACAAACCTAGTTCATATCCACATAATACTGATTTATCAAATTCATAAGTTCTTACAGTCAAATTACCATTTCCACCTAGAAACATATTGCTACAACATATCAAATCATCATGTTTGGCCTGAAGGCCTTCACCAAACCATTCACACACCTTTGATATCTTCACATTGATGGTTCTATGCCAAAATAAACATTTAAATCTCTGTATTTACAGAATTACACACTTTTATAGTCTTACCACCATTTTGCTTGTAGGTCACATATCCCTTAATCGGGTGATTCCTTTCCATTCAATTTGTATATCCACATTCCCAATGTACATTCAAGAGATTTTTTTAACACATCATAACATATCAAAAGTTTTCAGTAGCTTGTCATAAAGAAATTATCAGATTCTTGAATTGTTTGCTGGAAAGGGCTACTAATTTAGGCCTAAATTACAAATAAAGTGCTCATAGTTGATCACCAAAATACCAAAGGACTGAAAAAAATAATTCATCATGTCACAAAATTGAAGAATCAAACATTTTTAGCAACATAAAGGCTCCATAAATCACTATTCCAAAAAACCCCTATTCTATGCACAAATCAAGCCCTACAAAGGAGGGTTTATTGCATAAGGTACTTACAAACATTAAATACTCCTGCCACCACCACAAACACCATGGAAATAGCCTGCATAAGCTTTAGAAACACACCACCCACCTTCATGCATGCTTTTGCATTGAACACCACCCTGAAACCATGCTTTCCATGAAGGAAACTTTGTATTTCTTGTATGATTCAACAACCAATCAGAGATTTCTTGATTTCCCTATTCCTGTACACTCACAAATTGCTTAAAACATTCTAAAAAACTTCTATACATTCCATCCCACCAATCTCCTAAATCTACATTGGTGGGATGGTGAATTCAAGCCTTAAATGACCCTCAAAACCCTTGACTGGTTAATCTAACAGACCACAAAAACCTTGGCTTTTAAATTTGATGGTAACTCTTCAAAACATCACTAGATGATTGTTAACACCCTACATAAAGTGAACAAACAAATATATAGCCCGTGCAAGAATTGAATTCAAGAATGAAACACAGTGAAAACAAGAACAAGGAACTTTATTTATTGAAAATGATTCAAGAATACAAAATTTGTTCTTCTGTCCGCCTTTTACATGCTTTAATATATATTCCCAATTAGATAATTTCCTTTTGAATCTCCCTCATCGAGTGAAACTACCTAAAATGCCTTGTGAATTTTAATATTCCATGCTTCTTTACCTTTTTACAATTTTCCCCATCTTTAGCAACATTTGGAAATCTATTTTTTTTGTGACCACCTAAGGACCTGAAATACAATGAAGTAGGTCTTTATATAAAATTTACATGAATTTACAAATGGGCATTCAATCTAGATAAAAAATTTCCTATGAGAGGTAACTAGTAACCTAGGTTCTCCTGCACCAGTTAGTAGTTTGAAAAAATGCCTCAAAGAAATGCGGTCTCATGGTGATGGAATTCCATTCCATCACCACATGAGACCACATTTTTTTGATGCATTTCTTCAAACTACTCACCACCTTTCCTATATTTTTCATACATGTTCACCAAAGCATTTTATCAAACTACTCACTTCCTTGTAGTTGTTGCTATGGCTAAAAGCCTAAAATAGGTGCTTTCCAACAAACTATATGGATGCTTGGAAAAATATCTATCAAAGCATAATAGTAAGCAATAATACCATAGAGAAGGCAATGAAATTTTTGAAAAAATGCTTGGAAGAAATGCGGTCTTATGGTGATGGAATGCCATGACGTGCATTTGTTTGTAATGACATGCCATCACCATGAGACCCCATTTCTTTTGAAGCATTTTTTCAAATAGTTCACTGCCTTCTCTATGCCACCATAGTTATCATACATGTCTACGAAAGCATTTAATCAAATGGTTTATCGGCTTGCTGCTATGGGTAAAGGCCTAAAAACACATCCTTTCGAACAAGATATGGATAGGGTAAATAGTAAGAATGATAATCATAAATATATAGTTTAATACTTGTACTCAAAATTTTGTTCATTAGATCTCATACATTATAAGTCATAACGTGGATCGCTATTGTAACTTTTTTATGATTGAATAATTTGTTGTTTTATTTTGAGATGTTGGTTGTGGAAACACCTCCAAATGTTACGAGGGCAATGGATATCGGTGTTTCATCTTCTATACAATCCTTGATGGCTTTGATAGGGGAGGTATGAGACAAATTACTAAATTTCAATTTACATTCGTTATTATAGATGTTAGTTCTAGTGAAAAATCAAATCATTATTGATTCATAGTTTAATTCCTATTTGGATGGTTTATACTGGGCTTGAGCACGCCTCAACATTGGTGTGCAAATATTTCCATCATGGAGAGTGATCGTGAGATGGCCATAAGTGATTATTTTGTTAAATATATAATTTTTTATAATGTAATTTCTATATATTAATGTCTTTACTTCTTATTGTAACAGTTAAAACTTCACCAAGAGCTAAAATCTAGGAGGAGCAACAAGAGCACTCCTCAAGCATAGTAGAAATGAGTGACAGACTTATCACCATCAGATCACCAAACAAAGGGAAATAATTTATTTCCAAAGCATGGAGAGAAATGAATTTTGATTCTAGAGCCCTTTGTTGTATGCCTAGACATGGCAATTTTGTACATATTTTGTATTGGATATATTTGACATTGTATGCCTATATGGCATTCTCGTAAGCCTATATGGCTATTTTGTAACTATATTTTATACTTATATTGACATATATTGATGTATGCGTACATGGCTATTTGGTTAATACAAATCTTTTTTATCGATGGTGTGTATATTTGCATTATAAATTCATGGTTCAATAGATATGAGTTACTTGTATTCAAGTGTATACTTTACAACTTACATGTATACCTTTTGACTTACATGTGTTCCAATGCATACTTTGTGACTTACGCGTTTTCATGTGTATACCTTGTATTCGTGCATATACTTTGTATTAAGTTGTGTATACCATGTATTTGTGTGTATACTTCAAGGCATACGTGTTTGTGACTACTTGTGCTTCCCTTATACATGTACATGCTTGACTTATTCACGTGTATACTTATTAATTGGTTAGCCCTAGCATTGATCATTATTGTCCTTCATGGTTTGTCTTGAATAAATTAATTGATTGATAGTAAACAAATAAGTATCTAAGAGAAGAAAATATGTTTTCAATTGGTATTATATGAAATGATTGATAAAAAGATTCCAATTTATATTTAATCCTTTGATTGGAACAACTGAATTAGGCAAAGGATACATAATCTTCATGTAACACTTGCAAAACATAATATTCAGAGTAGATGAAGTAGTCAACTTCTTGACACATTATCTATGTTATCAGGTTCTTCTATTTTAGCCCTGGTTTTAGTTTTGGTTCGCTTAGGTGGTGCAGGTCCTGGTTCGGTTTGCCTATGGGTTCAACCAGGGTCCTTCATTTTTGGGTCTGGTTTGCCCAAGCAGAACCCAAGAGAACCTGGGTAAAACCCAGATAGAACCCAGGCAAACCAAGACAAAACTCGTGTGCCTAGGCATCCAAAAAAGTCTTTTTTTGAACATTTTTTTAATGTTTTATGGATCGTTTGACTTTGACCCACACCCAAGGGAACCCTAAAAGTGACGTCTAAATCACTTCAAACACCTTAACTACCTCATTCTTATTCATTTTTTTTGCAAAAAATAATTTTAATTCCAAGAGACCGAGCTTTCATTTTTGCTTGCTAGATTGAAAGCGGATTGTGACACAACTTTCTTTTTTCAAAAATTGTTCTGCATCATTGAACTAAGAATTTATCGCACATCTATAGAGAAACAAAGGAATACTACAAACTAAAACACATTACACTTTTGTTCTCACTGACTTGATGTACTCTCCAACATCTCTCTTCTCTCATGCGAAGAGTTAGAATTGCTTGGCCATGCCTTTGCATCATTTAGGAAGTTTTTCTCTTTTTGACAATGTCAAAAGCATGGTTGCATATAGATTAGGCAAAATAATTTTCCTTTTAGATTAGCAATGCATGGAAGTTTCAAAAAGTATCCTTGATATTACAAAAAGATGTGTTTATACCATAGCAACAAAAATCTTTTGGGGAAAAAATCGGCAAACCAAAAGTATAAGATTTTTTGAAAAAATTAGGAAAAAGTCTAAAAAATCAGAAAAAAATCAGATTTAAAAAAAAGGTAAAAAAAGTAGAACAAGAGATAAAAACTTTAAAATAAAATAAAATAAAGGCATTTCCATAGCATAGATATAGAGAGGAAATAAAATAAAGAGTTTAACTAATAAATTGTAAAAAATAGATTTTTGTAGTTTATATTCATATCGTTGATTACATTGCATTGCACATCTTTCAAACTCAAAGCATTGCTTCACATTGAATAACTAATAACTAGATGCTGATAGATGACAAAATTTCAATTACAATATAGTTTTTACAAAGTCAACCTAAGCAGTTATATAATTACTTCACATTGCATAACTAATAACTAGGAGCAACTACCAATTGCATTTGCTTGTCATGGCATTCTATGAGACCACATTTCTTTGAGGCATTTTTCAAATAGTTCATGCCTTGTCTATACTACCACATTTTTGATACATGTCTACCAAAGCATTTTGTCAAATAGTTCATCCTTGTTGCTATGGCTGAAAGCCTAAAACAAGTGCTTTCGAACAAGCTATGGATGCTTGGAAAAAATCTATCAAAAGTATAATAGTAAGCAATATCATAGACAAGGCAGTGAACTCTTTGAAAAAATGCCAGAAATTTCTAATGGTGATGGAATGCCATGACAATCAAAAGCATTTGATTGTCATGGCATTCCATCACCATGAGACCTCATTTCATTGAGGAAATTTTTCAAAGAGTTCACTGCCTTGTCTATGCTAACACATTTTTCATACATGTATATCAAAGCATTTTATCAAACAGTTCATTGCCTTGCTGCTATGGCTAAAGCCTAAAATAGGTGCTTTCGAACAAGCTATGGATGCTTGGAAAAAATCTATCATAACATAATAGTAAGCAATATAGACAAGGCTATGAGCTTTGAAAAATGCCTCAAAGAAATTTGGTCTCATGGTAATGGAATGCCATGACAAGAAAAATTGCTATGGATTGTCATGGCATTCCATCACCATGGACCACATTTCTTTGA
Organism: Sequoia sempervirens; assembly: GCA_007258455.2. Classification (NCBI taxonomy): domain Eukaryota; kingdom Viridiplantae; phylum Streptophyta; class Pinopsida; order Cupressales; family Cupressaceae; genus Sequoia; species Sequoia sempervirens. Next base: position 87,752 of record VDFB02325046.1, on the reverse strand, counting down.
GGCATTTTTTCAAACAGTTCTTGCCTTGTCTATGCTACCACATTTTCATACATGTTTACCAAAGCATTTTATCAAACAGTTCACTTCCTTGCTACTATGGCTAAAAGCCTAAAATAGGTGCTTCCAAACAAGCTATGGATGCTTGGAAAAAATCTATCAAAGCATAATAATAAGCAATAGCATAGATAAGGCAACAAATTGTTTGAAAAAAAGCCTCAAAGAAATGTGGTCTCAATGGTGATGGAATTCCATGACAATCCATAGCAATTTGCTTGTCATGGCATTTGTCATGCCATTCCATCACCATGAAACCACATTTCTTTGAGGCATTTTTTCAAACAACTCACTTTGCCTATGCTACCACATTTTTCATACATGTCTACCAAAACAATTTATCAAACAATTCACTGCCTTGCTGCTATGGCTAAAAGCCTAAAAAAATTACTTTCGAACAAGCTATTGCTTGGAAAAAATCTATCAAAGCATAATAATAAGCAACAAGCTATGGTCTCATGGTTTTTTTTACGCGAAAATCAACGTGATTTTATTCACATTTTTTTGCAGGTTATAAACACATTTTTTTTTGGCAATTTTGCTGTTTTAAATGACATTCAAGTTTATGGTGGTTTTTTTGTTTATATGATAATATGTGATATTCTAATCCTAATTCATGCTTCTAGGTTGCATAGATATATATTTTGTTTTTACATGTTTTTTGTACCAACGAACCCAAAACGAACTGAACCCCCCTCCAAATTTTTTTGGCCAAACCGGCGAACCGAACCCCCGAACCTGAACCTCAAAACCTATTCCAATACTTTTCATTCTACCTGCACAAACTTAATTGACCACAAAATTATGTTTCCCCTTGACTTTACCCACATTTACTCCCACAAACCTCTCTTTTTCATTCAAAATCCCTATTTTCCCAACTAGGGCATGTCATGCCATAACATACTTTTGACCTCCCCTATCCTTGTAGACCTTTTGAACACATCAAACTCCACAATCTCACCCTATTTCCAACCTATTCTAAGTTATTTTCAAGCAATTTATTCTTTTCACCTCTTCTAGCCTTGCTTTTAAGGGGTCTCAATTTTGAATTTTCAATAGAGGCAACATTAGTAATCTCTTCCAATGCCCTTACTAATGCTCTTTTCTTATTCCTACTCCCTATCCTACTTACATCAGGCCTATATCACTGAGACACAACTTGAACAATAGGTGGAATGGCCTATTTCAACATACTACGCTTAAACCCTTAAGGGATCAATTCGGTTGAACGTAGCTCAAAACAATTTTGCATAAACGTGCCTATTCAGACGCATTGGAATAGTCTGTTTGGTCGCACGAGTTGCAGAATGAAAGTTGCACCACTTTGCAACTTTCCACTGCCTCCATTTGACATTTTTTCCATCAACTAAAAATTGGACACCATGGGAAAACCACTCTGAGATAATGAAAACTGAGAGAGGTTATTATAGAGGGCCCTAGCATGATCCCATGGGATCAGACGAGAAGTTTCTAAGCATCATGGTGTCTGAGTAACCTGATGCTAAATTTTGCAGCCATTTTGCCCTTTAGACCCTTAAGGGATCAATCCGGTTGAACGTAGCTCAAAGTGATTTCGGGTGTTTGGGTGCAAAAGAGGACCATGCCTAGCGTAAAAATTCTTGTTTAGATGTGTTGGAACAATCCATTTGGTCATATGAGTTGTAGAACGAAAGTTGCACCATTTTGCAACTTTCCACTGCTTGCATTTGACACTTTTTCCATCAACTGAAAACTGGACACCATGGGAAAACCACTTTGAGATAACAAAAAATTGAGAGAGGTTATTGTAGAGGGGCCCAACATGATCCCATAGGATTAGAAGAGAAGTTTCTAAGCATCACGGTGTCCGAGTAACCTCATGCTAAATTTTGCAGCCATTTTGCCCTTTGGACCTTTAAGGGATCGATTTGGTTGAATGTAGCTCAAAGCAATTCCACGTGTTTGGCTGCGAAAGAGGACCATGCCTAGTGTAAACATGCCCATTTAGACGCGTTGGAATAGTCCGTTTGGTCACACGAGTTGCAGAACAAAAGTTGCACCACTTTGCAACTTTCCACTACTTGCATTTGACACTTTTTCCATCAATTGAAAACTATACACCATGGGAAAACCAGTCCGAGATAACGAAAACTGAGAGAGGTTATTATAGAGGGGCCCAACACAATCCCATAGGATTAGATGAGAAGTTTCTAAGTATCACGGTGTTTGAGTAACCTCATGCTGAATTTTGCAGCCATTTTGCCCTTTGGACCCTTAAGGGATCGATCTGGTTGAACGCAGCTTAGAGTGATTCCACGTGTTTGGGTGCAAAAGAGGACCATGCCTAGCATAAAAATGTCTATTTAGATGCGTTGGAATAGTCCATTTGGTCACACAAGTTGCAGAACGAAAGTTGCACCACTTTGCAACTTTCCACTGCTTGCATTTGACACTTTTTCCATCAACTGAAAATTGGACACCACGGGAAAACCATTCTGAGATAATGAAAATCGAGAGAGGTTATTGTAGAGGGGCCCAACGGGATCCCATAGGATTAGACGAGAAGTTTCTAAGAATCACGGTGTCTGAGTAACCTCATGCTGAAGTTTGTAGCCATTTTGCCCTTTGGACCCTTAATGGATCGATCTGGTTGAATGTAGCTCGGAGCGATTCCGCGTGTTTGAGTGGGAAAGAGGACCATTCTTAGTGTAAAAATTCCTATTCGGACGCGTTGGAATAGTCCGTTTGGTCACACAAGTTGTAGAACAAAAGTTGCACCACCTTGCAACTTTCCACTGCTTGCATTTGACACTTTTTCCATCAACTAAAAACTAGACACCACGGGAAAACCACTTCAAGATAACAAAAAATGAGAGAGTTTATTTTAGAGGGACCCATCGCGATCACATAGGATTAGAGGAGAATTTTCTAAGTGTCACAGTGTCCGAGTAACCTTATGCTGAAGTTTGCAGCCATTTTTCCCTTTGGACCCTTAAGGGATTGATCTAGTTGAACGTAGCTCAAAGCGATTCCACATGTTTGGGTGTGAAAGAGGACCATTCCTAGCATAAAAATACCTATTCAGACGTGTTGGAATAGTCCGTTTGGTCACACGAGTTGTAAAATGAAAGTTGCACCACTTTGTAACTTTTCTCTGCTTGCATTTGATACTTTTTCCATTAATTGAAAACTGGAAACCACGAGAAAACCACTCTGAGATAACAAAAACTGAGAGAGATTATTGTAGATTTCCCCAACACAATCCTATTGGTTTAGATAGAGATTTTGTAAGTGCCATGGTATCTGAGTAATACCTCGTCAAAGATTGCTACCCTTTTGCACTTTGGGATTTGATGTTTCATTGAACTGTACGGTTCCGTATAGGGTGATTGTGATTTTTGTTCAATGGAATTTTGTGGGCAGCAGACTTAACTCCATTTTAGTTTTGGTTTGGTTGGATTTCAAGTGATTTTGTGTATTTTAGAAGCCAATTATTGAGGGTCAGTTTGTATACCATGTTTTAAGGGTTTTGAGTGCATTAAAATGTCATATTAAGCCTTTCACCCACTGTATGCTTCTATAACTTGATCAAAAGGCTTAGTTATGGTTATAAAACATACGTGCATAGTTTTTTGTGCAAGGGAGGCGAATAGAGGGTTTTTAGGTGATGCCCTAGATGTCAAATGGTGCATTTTTTAGTGGAAAATGGTGGTTTACTGCTAGGGTTAGAAGAAATATTTGGGGGAAGCGATATCTCTTGAACTTCTAAGCTTGTGTAGAAATTTTTGAATGTGTTTTAGGCTTTGGTTGGCTGTGGGAAGTTTTGAGTATGGGTTTTCAACAAACCCTTGCCTAACTTATAGTCTCCAAATCTCATCAAATGGGCTTATCTTTTAGAGAAGGTCATCCAATGGCCAACCAAACATCAATCAAGCTTTAACATAGACCCTAAGAAAAATTTAAAAGAGATCATACCATGTTTCTTTGAACCATCATAAAGATCCAATAGACCACCTTGCATAAAGGCTACTAAATTAGCCCTATTTATAAAGAGATGACCTTTTAAACACTAGATCTTCACTCAAACTCTTGAAACAACTGTATATTATGTGTCAAAACCTCCAATTCCATGATTTGTTTCCAGGTCCAAGACCTCTACACCCCTAATACACCAAACCCTCTATTTCAAGCAAAATACTTGGGGTTTTAATGAAACTCCTATCTCCCGCACCTGCCATACCCAAAAAAAGAACCAAACACACTTACCAGAACCTGTACATGGTGAATAATACATTACATGAACATTCCTTCCCACATTTTGTCAAAACACCACTTGAAACCCTCATTTTCATCATGAAAATACCCTGCTATAGCCCTAGAACATCATCCCAAACACCCAACCTTAACTCCACAACATTATAATCAAGTTAGGCATGTATTTTACAAGTTATAGTACCCATTCCATAAGTTACAATAGGCACAAAAAGTGGAATGGGTCGAATTACATCATGAAAGCATTCAATCCAAGAACACTGTGAAATTAGGTAGCAACAATAAAAACAAGATAACCTTCTTACCCATCCTAAAGTTTGGACCACATCCATTACCTCCACATAAAAATCAACATCCTTGGTCTTCTTGGTTCCCATGCCTTGATATGGTTATGTAAATGAAAATGAAGCAAAGTAATCATCTCCTTCTCTGCTGGCTGGAAGAATGCATGCTTAATGTTTTGATACATGATATCAACTCCCTCTTTTGCTCTCATGGTTGAATATCAAAATCTAGTATGGTGGGCCTCCAGAGTTCCAATCATCTTTATTCCTCTTCCACCAAATGCTGGCCTGATCCACACGTCTATCAGCCTAATTGGCTTTGTTTTTGAAAGCTGAAGTTTCTCCCGAGTCACCAATGTAGCTCTCTTTTCCTTTTTAGACTCTTTCATTACTACATATTGTCTCTTGGATTTAATCATCTGTACCACATGGTTGATGTGCTTTGAATCCTTGCATCTAAAGGAAATTTCCTTTACATAAATACTGCTAGGGAATTTCAATGTTGCCACTGTAGTTGGTATTAAAGTCGGTACCTGCAACATGAAGAGTGATTCTCATTCCTCTTCTACATTAGAGGGTTCATATCCTTGATCTGACTCTTCTGAATTATTAGAATAGAAATCACTAGCAGAGGCTTTGAAAGGAACTCCATGAAAACCAAGCTCTCTAAATGGTATATCAAACTCTAGTTCAAAATATTTTAGATGAGGTTGCTCCCATAGCTCGCTTACTCGCTTGACAAATCCTTGAAACTCTGTATTGATTTTATTTTTCCTGTCCCTCTCTTGTTGTTCTTCCTCAAATTCATCAAGATCATTGATGCAATTGGGGGAGGTCCTACAACACAAATAATCACAACTTCAACAACCAACCAGGTATTAGATCATCAAGTTCCCCATTTCACTCTTTCTCAATCAAATCACACTATTCCCTTGTAGCATAGGAAACCCACTAAATCGGGTACAAATTCTCAACCACACACTTCAAGTTCACAACCTAAGTCAATTTAGGGGCCCATTATTGAAATTTTTAACATATCAACACAACTCCATAATTTTCTTTGCAACAACTTCTTCAAAACTTGAAATTTCACTCTTTTTAGGCCTTAATTAGGCCACTTTTACAAATGGTTTATATTCTAAAATTATCCAAACCTTACCAACTCTTGGGGAATAAATTATAAGGTGTCAAAACTTCAAAATCCACAATAAGATCTCAGTTATACCACCGTACAATGGGTAAACCACAAAATCCTCTATTGTAGCCTAAACCCTATGGGTTTATTGAAAATGATACTTCCAAAGCTAACCACAACCTAAAAATTAGTAAAAAAAAGTTTGTGATACCCTGCACAAGCTCAAACAATCATAAAATAATGCTTCCCTACACAAAAACACAATTTGATTCTTCAAAACCACCATTTTTCTTAAAGAAAACTCACTTTTACACACATGGGTTTCACACCCATCTCACTTTTAGACCTCCCCAACACTAACACATCATTACCACACCTTAATAATGTTAGTGCAGACCTATTTCTCAAGTTACAGAGGCTGAAAAAAGAGGAATGGGTCAAAAAGCCATTTTTATTGACTCAAAACCTTCAAATGTACAAGTTCAGGCCAGTTTTAGGAAATTGATGATAAAATGCACATAAATGTTATGGAAAACCTTCTAAATAGATTAAAAAGAAAGGTAAATTCATATAATATGAAAATATCAACAAATATAGATCAAATAATTGAAATATAGGCCATACAATCTACTGCTACAACTGAAAATACAAAAAATTCTAGAAAATTTTGAGTTTTTATTGTTTTTGCTTCTTCAAATCACAAAATCCAACCTTCAATTTGAGTTATCCATGTTTTTAAACTCTTTCCCACCAATTAAAAACTGATTCAACTTCCTAACTAACCTTTGAACTGGTTTGACTCTTCACATTCCCTCCATAATACAAATTTTGCAATTTTACAATGTTTGAGTTTGCAAATTTTGCACTTTTTGAAAAACCCAACCTCCTAAACACCTAATAAAACTCAAATATGACTAAATACATAATAAAATGGTCTCATAGACCTTATTTTAATACAAAACTCAAAATACTATATTCTACTCCTTATTTGCCTTGATGAACAAAACCTACTGAATGGTGCTCCTACACCAATTATACATTGACCTTCTTGCCCCTCCTAAAGTTTGGACCAAATCCATTACCTCCACATAAAAAATTTAAATCCTTGGTCTTCTTGTTTCCCATGCCTTGATATGGTTATGCAAATGAAAATGAAGCAAAGTAATCATCTCCTTCTCCGCTGGCTGGAAGAATGCATGCTTAATGTTTTGATACATGATATCAGCTCTCTCATCTACTCTCATGGTTGAATACCGAAATCTAGTATGGTGGGACTCTAGAGTTCCAGTCATCTTTCTTCTTCTTCCACCAAATTCTGGCCTGATCCACACGTTTGCTAGCCTAATTGACTTTTTTTTGAAAGCTGAAGTTTCTCCTGAGTCACCAGTGTTGCTCTCTCTGCCTTTTCAGACTCTTTCATTGCTATAGATCGTCTCAGGGATTTAATCATTTGTACCACATGGTTGATGTTCTTTGAATCCTTGCATCTAAGAAATTTCCTCAACATAAATATTGCTAGGGAATTTCAATGTCGCCATTGTAGTTGGTATTAAAGCTGGTACCCTCAACATTGAAAATTATCCTTATATAAGAATTCCCTCCATCTTGTTGGATTGTAACACTCTTGATGGTGGCTACATGAAATATGATTCTGATTCCTCTTCTACATTAGAGGGAACTCATTTATCCTTGTTCTGACTCTTCTGAATTATCAGAATCAAAATCACTAGCTTCCATATTCAAAAATTCCTAACCACCATCTTCAATAAATTAGCCACCAGTTCAAGTTCATTATGCTTTCATAATACTTTATATCCATGGAGTTTAGCCATTCCTTCATGCCATCAAGTGAAGATTGAGGAATGGCGTCAATATGGAGTGCATCCCACTTGAAATATTTCAAAATAATAGCCATATCAAATGCCTTTTGCCCAAGTCATACTCTCTCAAGGTTAACAATCTCAATCTTGAACTAATAGTGATTACTAAGAAAGGTAATTCCACCAACTCTATCAAAAAATTTACCATAGGAATAATAAAAGTAGAGGCTTTGAAAGGAACCATGACAACCAATCTCTCTAAATGGTATATCAAACTCTTAGACCTCATTCTTGCACATTTACAACCAAATTCACAGATTTTCCTTCCAAAGGCTACAAATTTAAATATTGACAATTTTGTAGCAAGAATGCATTTTTTTGCACATTTGACCATCGAGACTCAAAAAATCACCCTAATACACCTTAAATGGTCTTGATTGACCTTATTTATCATAAATAAACACAAAATACCTTAATCTAATCTATTGGCCACCTATCAACCTTCAAAAAGTGAAATTTTGCAACTAGGAGACTAGGCGCTCCTGCATGAAAATTACATTATGTCTGAGCCTTCAAGAGGCTTTAAATCTAGCCTTTACAAATGATTCTAAATATTTCCAATCATACCTAACTATTGAGCTTGTAACTAACATGAATTTTTACATTATAAATCAATTGACCATGTAATATGACCTTATTCAATTGACAATTTACTCAAAACACAATTTACTAACTAAAAATAATTCCATGAACGAAATTTGTTCAATAACCTTGGTGCCCCTGCACCAAATTTCAATATTTCAATAAATGTCATTACAAGTAAAAATCTCATTACAATGCCTTAGGTACTCTATTCTCACAGATATTTAACAATGTCACTCAGATTTGAGATTTTCTTATAATGTCTACATCGTAGGTTCTCATTTAGAGGTTAACTTCAAATGAGTAACTTGAGATTCCCTCACAAAGCTTCACACGCTCTTTTATAATGAATTCAAATCATAATTGAGATTTTTCAAGATCATCAAAATAAGGATGATGCATTGCTTTTTTAGCCGAGATTCTCTTCGATGGCTCAAAAATCAATATTTTCTGCAAGGAGAGACCAATCAATTTTTACTAATTTAGTTACAGATGTACGAAAAGTAAAAGAATAAAAATAAACAACTCATCCAAAATGGAAATGAAATGAAAATAGATGGAAGGCACTTAAAAATAGGTATGGCAGTCTCTCAACTTAGTCATTCCTGGTCATACATCTTCATTGCGATTTCCAAGATACCTATTGCACACAACACCTCTCATGAATCTAGAATATCTTGAAATTCGAGATGCTCCTATAATGTCTACATCATAGGTGCTCATGATAAGGTTAACTTCAAATGAATAACTTGAAATTCCCTCACCAAGCTTCACACACACTTTTGTAATGGCTAAAAATCATAATTGAGCTTTGTCAAGATCATCAAAATAGGGATGTTGCATTGCTTTTATGCCTGAGATTCTCTTGGATGGCTCATAAATCTACATTTTCTACAAGGGGACACCAATCAATGTTTACCGGGTTACTTATAGATACAAAAAGTAAAATAAGATGATAGCATTGGAATCAAACAAATTAACGTGGATACAAGTATAAATTAATAAGAACCATTGTGCATATATTTACAAATTAATCCAATGAGCCATCTGGATCTGCTCTACTCTTTATTGTGTCACTTGTATTGCCTCATGGTCAGACTCACAAACCTCCCACAAGGTCTTGTTCAAAGGTCTACCCCCATATTTTCTCAAACAAACATTGTATGCCACAAGGTTTGAGTAATGAAGAATCTTACAATGCGTGTCAAAGTTCTCAAACAACCAATGTTTAACACTCTTATGTGGGTACCTTCTAAGCCACGTTCCAGTAACAACAATTGAGCCTGTAGGGTATTCGATGTTTTCTGCATCTATAACTAGGGCTTCCAATTTCTTTTTGGCCTCAACACAACGACACAAGTAATAGTCTATTCCCTCTTCATTTTCTTCATCTGTAATAACTACATAAACATGCCTTGCATTGATATGTGCAGAAAATCACTTGAAATTAGTCAACATTATGAATACAATACAAAGTAAGATAACAATATGGAATTTCAAAAACTAAGCAAGTAGATATATTACCTAGTTGAACTAGATCTAATACATGGTCAAAGTTGACCGATGATTCCATCTGTGTTAGTTCCAATGCCGTTAGAGGGTGATATGTGTGAAGTGGGATAAGATAACTTGTCAACCCACTCCCCTGACTCACTATCATTCCAGGATTTCATTGCACATGAAGAACAAAAGCATGCCATCTTACATGTATTGATACTCCATGAACCTGCATTTTAGCTAAGGAAAGAGTGTAGCTCACTCGATCCTGTTAGTGTACAACAATCCTCATATGGTGCAATGTTAGTATCATCCATCAACCAAAAAAATCTACTAATTGAAGACGTACCTTCATTACGTGGACCCATTGAAGCATTACACCACTTGACGATTGAACTTGCATCTGTCAACTTTGCACTGTCTTTATACTTTAACTCTTCTCGTGCTAATGCTCTTTTCACACATGCTCCCACACCATCATGCTCCCCCTTTCCATGCCCGACCTCACAAAATTTCCACATATGCTGAACACCTGTAGTGAGATGCATCCTGCACAACCAATAGAACATGCATGCGTTCTTGAACTGTGCTGCACAGTTATCAAACCATATTATATGCCAACCGTATGCTATGCCCCTCCAAGCCAAGTCACTATAGAACATTTGGAAGCAACCTTGCACAAACTCTGGAGAATGTGTGCGATCATCACTAATATAAAAGTGATACTCCCTCAATACCTTCCTTTGGTCCTCTGTACTATTAGTTGCATGAATGAATGCTATGTGCACAAATACTGAAACCTATGTGGAGTTGTAATACTGTGACTGCACCTCACACTATGGCTGTAGAGTGTAGTTCTCTGCAAAGTCAACCACTGATACTATGCTACCAACTAGAAAGGTGTCCTTGCATAGCTTGAATTGCATGTCCAACCATTGGGCTCTATGGGTATGCCTTGCATACTCATACACTAGATTCTCACAAACATGGACATAAATTGATACACTGGAATCTTCTCAATAACCAAATCACACCTTTTTGCTTGAGACCCATCTTTTGTAATGTATGCCATTGTTTTATACTTCCTAAAATCTACTAGTTTATGTCCCACCTCATTTGTGCTTTCCATATGTTTACATACTGGCATTCGTTGCAAGCCACCGCAACGCTTGCATGAACCATCCAAGCATGCTATCTTGTAGAATATTTGGCCATCCTCTATTTGACATAAATTTTTTGATAAGAACTTTCTTGAAGATTTTGGTGAGGCTTCTATGCCACAATCCTACAAAACATCATTAGTATGCAAATCTAAACATATAGAACGATAAACATCATGATGGTTAGCGAATTCAATATGTAGTCTACAACAACAAGTAGTGCATGTGTGATTTATCTTGACATAAAAAGGTTTAAGCATTTCAAAAAATCTTTGAGAAATACTAATTTGAGGATAAGAATTTTTGAAATTTATGAAAAAATTGGGTTTGAGTTGTATCCAAAAAATGCTTTGGATGTGGCTCACGGTTCCGAATACTGATTCTCCTTCTTACGACATCCCTTTGATTTGGGGATGGCCTTGTATTATTCTTCCAGTAATCTTCAATTAGTGTTATCAATGCTTCAACAACTTTTTTATCTTTATGTGGTAGTCTTCCCGAGAATGCCCATAATTCATTTGAATCGGTGCCCTCAATTCTTTTCCGCCTTTGAACGACTTTTGATAAAGTTTTTCTACTAATTCCCATTTGTTCACTTGTCTTTTTATTGAGACGAGATCTCTTTGTTTGATAGCTTACCAAAGTCGATGTAATGACATCGGGTGACATTACTATCCTTTGAGCGTGAGGTCTTACCCACACTCTCATAAGAATCCATTAAATTCTTCACAATAGTGTTTTCACTTGATGCATTCGATGTTCTCAACCCAAGAGTCTTCATGATGTTTTTGTACTTTAAACCCCACATCATTTGAACAAATAGTTGACATCTTGCGGTCTCATTTAGCTTTTCAAAGAACATTTTCCAAATATTATCAACATATCTTCTACAAGTGCATTCTAGAATCTTACCTTCCATGTGCTACAAAGTATCCTCATCAATATTAATCAAAGACTTTGGCTTTCTACGCAAAATTCTAGGTGGTGTTCTCTTAGGTACATACATCTCAACATTAGCAATTTCATCAATATTTAATTGAGGTGGGCTAGATTGTGTACCTTCGATCATTGAGGGTGGAAAAGAATACATACCTTGAGGTTCATGTGGGGATGATGGCATACCTTCTTCATCAAATTCGAGTGATGATGTACTCTCAACTTGAGATGTGGTGGATGGTGTCCAACCATACTCACTTATGGTAGATGGTGTCCCTCCATATTCGCTTGTGCTTAATGGTGTCCCTTCGTATTCACTTGCGGTAGAGGGTGTGTCTCCAACTACGGTATCTGCATCTCCCCTAGCACGACTCTTTCACATTCGTGCCCTTTGTGCTGCCAATTTCTTTTCTCTTTTTGATGGTTGAGGTTCCTCTTCAACTGGCTTGTTTTTGTCAATCGTTCCCAATTTCTACTTTTCACGATATCCCCTCATCCATTTTTTCTCTTTATCTCTGAAGGCTTGGAGCTGATCATCTGTTAGTTTTTTCCTTTTAACAGTTTGTTTCTTTAGCATGACGAATAATTTTACCTGTGCAAAAAGTGCTAAGTCAAGTCAAATTAACTAATAGTGAAGGGTTGTAAAAGTCTATTAAAGAGGGAGACCACCAGTCACCTCTTTCAAATGTTAGTTTTCAAAGTTGAAGTGGTTTGTTTTAAGAGGGAAATATTATAAAAGGCCATGATAAACTTGAATGTAGGATGTTCCTTGGATTGGGCGTCAAACCAAATGAGGAAATGTTGAGTTTTCATTAACAAAATTGAGCTTTTGGTGACTGGAATTGAGTTTCTGAGTTTGGAAATGTTATTTTATGTTAGATTGAGCATGAGAAAGGTATATTAGGCTTCTTTCAACAATTTTCAAGTTTTGGAGTGTTTGGCAAGTGCTACTTTCAATAAAACATAGGGTTTTTAAGCCTAGGGAGAGGGTTTTATGGTTTGGGTGGTAAATGATTGAATCTCTGCAATCTAATACTATAATTTGAAGTTTTGATAGATATAAAGTTCTGCCTCAAGGTTTCAAGGGATTTGGACAAGTTTTGAAGGTGGCCCCTTTGTAAAAGTGGGCTAATTTGGGCCCTTAAAAGCATAGAAAACCTAATAATTTGTGTAGTTTGGTACAAAACAAGAATTGGTGATTGTTGGATATGTTGAAAGGCTCTGTAATGGGTAAAATAAAGGTGTCTAAATGTTTCTAGGTTTGTAGAACAAAAAATTTGCATAATGAAGCTTATTAAGCAAACCGTTGCTAATACTAGTACTTTTAGGCTTAATGAAGGTTTGGTGGTTTAAGGGTGGTTATGGGTGTTGAAGGAAGTTGGGAATCTTGATTTGAAAATGTATAAAAACATCATACAAGCCTGAATAAAGGGTTCAATGAATTTCTTTTGAGGATTTGGTGCTCTACTCAATGCCTAAACTGTGGAGTTTCAAGTATTTTTTTTGTTCTTTCAGTTTCTTTTTCCTGTATATGGCCCAATACAGGCCTCCCATGATTAGAAATTCACAAATCATTGTGGTGGAAGGTCTTAACTTGGAATTCAATCTATTTTGAGACTCCTTTGGTTGTTTCAGTGAAAGAAAACTCCATTCTTCATGATCAGCCTGTACAGACTAGCAGGGTGTGAGTTTTACTTTAATTTAAAGATGAAGCCTTTCCTCCTATGGTGACTTGTGATTCAGAGGAAAGGACTGTAATATGTTGTTTTCAAGTTTCATGTTTCTTTAAATAGTGGTAAGGCATCTACAGGGCTGGTGATGTTATTTGAGGCTGAGAATGTGAGTTTTTTGAATGAAAAGGAGGAACCAAAGTAGTGTTTTTGAGATCTAATGAGGCTAAAGGCCTAGTGAAGGTTTATTGTTTTTGCAAACCTTGAAAAACTTGTTTGATGCTTTGGTGAGGCTTGGAAGCCCTTGGAGTTGTGAAATATAGAAAACCCTAGATATTTATGAGCAAATTGAGGGTTTTTGTATTGGAAACCTATTTGAGCATGCAAGGAGCTAAAACTTGGAAAATCTTTTGTTTTGAGACCTAAGTAAAGAATGTTTTTAGATTTGGGGGTCTATTGAGAAGTGAGAAGGTTGTGTGGGGAATTATACCTGATTGAGTGACTTTGATATGCTACAACATGAACAATGCGAATTTGTTGAAAGAAGAGGTCCTGATGAAATTGTAAATTGTAAATTTTTTTGTAGATTGGAGTTGTGTGTTTGTGTGTTGCAGGCCTCCCCCTACTGCATTAGGAGTATATTCCAATTTTTTAGAGATATGTATGGAAAATTTGGTAGCATAGATAAGGCAATCAACTGGTTTGTATATCTGTTTGAAAAAATACCTCAATGGAAGCTTTGGAAGCATACACAAAGAAAGTCAATTGTTAAATTTAACAAAATGCATCAAAGAGACGTGGTTTAAAAATGTAATAGGAAAGTGTACAGAATTGTGTAATTTAAAATGTCCATTGACAACCTAAGGTTGTAACATGATAAACAAATAATTTGATCAACATGGAATAAGAAAAACAACAAAAATGAAAGCAAGCCATATAGAATGAAAGAAAATGTACAAAGACTTCACATACCTAAAAAACCAAAGTTTCAAATGGAGGAGTTCTACCCAATTATGTAGCCTTTTCTTCTTCTTTCCTCAAACTCTTCAAAAAAATGACTTTTTCAAAAGCTTGTTCCCCTCCAAACTTCAATTGTATATCAGTTATCACTGTAATTCAAACTTGAATTGATATTATATGCCTTTCAATGTGAAAACTCTATTATTTCATGCAAAGGTGATGGAAAGATCACGGAAAAGGTGGTGGAATCTAAAAATCATGCACGCACACTTCACTCAATCACCAAAAAGCTACTTTTTGTTGGAGCACATGCACAACCAAGATAATATGCAAAATGTGGGCTAACATCATGGTTATATTGTGTTTTTTTACCATTTTTAGTGCAATAAAAAAAGTGCTCGCATTATAATGCGAGCACGTTATTTCTTGCTAAAATGAGCATGTCTCTACTTATTCATAACACTCTCGCGTTATAATAAAGTTGGTTTTTTTTAAAGATTTATAGGGTAAAGGGTTAAGGGTAGAGGGGAGAGAGATAGAGGGAGTGAGTGAGAGAGAGAGATGCCTGAGAGACGAGAGAGAGAGAGAGAGAGAGAGAGAGAGAGAGAGAGAGAGAGAGAGAG